>WAAE01011824.1:27630-54417 GCA_013400495.1 Nicator chloris | reverse complement strand
ATCAGTCGGTGACAAAAACAGAATGATTACATCCATTGTAATGCTCTTTCTGAAGCCGTACACGATTACTGTACTTTTGCCCGATTAGCATCGCTTAGTGCGGCTCAGGTCCCGGAGCATCCTGACCTAGCTGGCACCCGGCGCGGGTCAGCCCGGGCTCCGGTTCTCCCCTGCGCGAGCGTCTCCGGTCGAGTCCCCCCAACCGGCGTTCCGGCCCTGCCTCGATGATTTCCTCCTCGCCCCGCGAAGCCCCCGGGGCCGGTACCCCAGGTGCCGCTGCCCCGCCCCGGGGGCGGTCGCGTCGCGGCCCCGCCCCGGATCCTCCCGCCGCCGCTGCAGCCGGGCGGCGCGCACCCCGCTCGGTCTCCGCCGCGGAGCCGCCGGAGCGCACGTGGCGACGCCATGGCCCGACTGGTGCTGCAGGACGGGTCCGTGCTGCCCGGCCGCCCCTTCGGGGCCGTCGGGGCCGCCGCCGCGGGGGAAGTCGGTGAGTGCGTCCGGGGGGCCGGGCCGGGGCCGGGATGTCGTGGGGCGGCCCGAGACAGGCGACGGCGCGGGAAGGAGAGGGAACGGGCGATCCAGCCCGGCCCGGGACTCCCTCAGCTCGGGGCCCCTCCGTGGGGCCTGCCCGGGGCGCGGGGTTGGGATGGGCCCGGCCGTGCCTGAGGCGGGGCCGGGCCGCCCCCCCATCACCCCCATCCCGATCCCCTGCAGTGTTCCAGACGGGCATGGTGGGGTACCCCGAGGCCCTCACCGACCCCTCCTACAAGGCGCAGATCCTGGTGCTGACCTACCCGCTGGTCGGTAACTACGGAGTGCCCCGGGACGAGCCCGATGCCTTCGGCCTGAGCAGGGTGAGCGAGGGGCCCCGAGGGGCTGCGTGCCCTGCCCCAGGGGCGCTGTGTGCTGTGCAGAACGGGACGTTGCAGGGTGCCGGGGCAGCATGGATGGCACGAGGTGCCAGGGCGGGACGGTGCCGGGTGCCAGGGCACAGCGAGTGGCACATGGCGACATGAAGAGGTTTGACTCCGACTCTGCAGCGCCCAGAGCTGCAGAGGGGCCAGCGTGCTCTGACATTGCAAGGACTGGGGCTGGGCAGGGGGACACCTCAGTGCACTGGGATTGGGGTGCCCTTGCAGTGCGTGGGCTGTGGGGCTGTGTGTTTCCTCACCAGGGCTCTGTTGAAAGGTGGGAGTCTCGAACCCCTGTGACAAGGCAGGGCTGGGGCTGGGCAGAGGGGCTGCTTGAGGCCCCAGCCCCCTCCCAGCCCCTTGGCCTCCACGCTGCCCATCCCGGGGCAGAGTCCAGCCCTGCTGTGGCTGTGCTGTGCCGGCCTCCCCACGCCGACCCTGGGGGGTCTTGCCGTTAGCAGCCCTCTCTGGGCCTGTGGTGTGGGTCTCTGCTGTGGCCTATGCTCCCGGGACCCAGAGCCCTGATGCCATGGGACAGGACATACCAGCAAGTCTGGACCTCGCTGGCGAGGCTGTGGCCCGTGGGAGTGGTGCTTTCACATTGGCTTGGTTTGTGCTGCAGCTGTGCCAAGCTGAGAGTCTCGTGGCATGGGCCTTGCTGGCACATGGGCAGTGGGCTGCAGTCCAGCAGCACTGTGGGGGCCTGGACACCCCATCCTGGGACTCCCTGATGCAGGGGCTTTGCTGGACTAAGGCTCAGCATCGCTGTGATAGGTGTGGGACAAGGTGGGGGCAAGTGACAGCCCAGCACTGGGAGGGCTGGTCCTGTGCTGTGGGAATGGGGTCTGTGTTCCATGGGGTTTCTCCTGGGCTGGTGACCCTCTGCCTTGCCCTGCTTACCCTCTGTCCCCTCAGTGGTTTGAATCCAGCAAGATCCACGTGGCCGCGCTGGTGGTGGGAGAGTGCTCAGAGACCCCCAGCCACTGGAGCGCATCCCACTCCCTGGACCAGTGGCTGAAGGAGCAGAACATCCCTGGGCTAGAAGGTGGGACCGGGGAGACAGCAGAGTAGGGTGAGGGGTGTGGGCTATGGGTCTGCAAGCTCTGAAGCCAGAGCCATCTCTGTTGAAATTAGCCCAGCTGGGGTTTGACCCTCTGCTGGCATTTGGGGGTGATGATGCTGCCGGGGCACAGGGTCCTGCTGGGCCGGGGTGGGACCGTAGGGTTGTGTCTCACAGCCCACTTGCAGGGGTGGATACCCGGGCGCTGACGAAGAAGATCCGCGAGAAGGGGACGCTGCTGGGGAAGCTGGTGCCGGATGGGACCCCCGAGGGGAGCCTCTCCTTTGAGGACCCCAACAAGAAGCACCTGGTGCAGGAGGTGTCGCTGAAGGTGTGGCGGGGAGCCTGAGCAGGGCTGAGGAGCAGCAGAGGGGGCTGTGGAGCCCCTCACTGCAGGAGGCTGGCCCCAGCAGCAGTCGGGGTGATCCATTCCCCTTCCCGCAGGCACCACGAGTGTTCAACCCCGGCGGGGCACTGCGTGTCATGGCCATCGACTGCGGCCTAAAGAACAACCAGATACGGTGTCTGTGCAGACGGGGGGCCACTGTCACTGTGGTGCCCTGGAACCACCCACTGGACCCTGCAGGTGAGATGGCAGTGGCTGGGGGCAACCTGGGCCCCCACTAAGTGGGGTGGGGGGAATGGGGTCTGGCAAAGGGACTGTCTGCATGGTTGGTGCTGGGGACAGCAGACACCTGTGTCCTGCGCAAAGCCATGGGGTGGGGAGCCTTGATGTCATCATTCCTGGGGGCTTTGGGGCTTTGGGGCTTGGCACCACAGGAGCAGGGCCACGGGCTCGGGATGCCTTGCTGTGGTTGGTGTGGGGGACTCTGGAATGTGGTATTGGTGTGGCTCGGGGCGGGGGCCGCCATGGGAGACTGGCAAGGCCTTGCTGCCACTTGAATCGGTGTTGTGGGTTCAGAACACCGTGGTTGCAGCTCTGCTGGGCTGTTGGGGGAGCCACAGACTCAGGGTGCTTCTCTGCTGGTAGCCAAGAGTGAGCCTGTGGGGATCTTGGGGGCCCTGTTGGAATGTTGAGGGGCTGGTGGGCCCCACTCTGACCCTGCTGCTCTCTTGACACAGACTTTGACGGGCTGTTCATCAGCAATGGCCCTGGGGACCCACAGCTGTGCCAGGAGACAGTGTCCAGCCTATGCCGGGTGCTGGATGCACCCCAGCCCAAGCCCGTTTTTGGGATCTGCCTGGGACACCAGCTGCTCGCCCTGGCCCTCGGTGCCCGTACCTACAAGATGAAGTCAGTGGGGGTCCGGAGTCGGCGCAGGGGTCCTGGCTGCTGGGGCTGCCTGACGCCTGTCCCGCCACCCAGGTACGGGAACCGAGGGCACAACCAGCCGTGCCTGCACGAGGACACGCGGCGCTGCTTCATCACGGCGCAGAACCACGGCTTCGCGGTGGAGGCGGGCAGCCTCCCGCCCGGCTGGCTGCCGCTCTTCACCAACGCCAACGACGGCTCCAACGAGGGCCTCGTCCACCAGCACAAGCCCTTCTTCAGGTGTGCCTGGGGCCACCACTGGGGGCCCGGGGTTGGGGGGCTGTGGCTGTGGGATGGCAGGTCACAGGGATGCGCCCTGCCTGACCCCCTCCCAGTGTCCAGTTTCACCCCGAGCACTGCGCCGGCCCCACGGACCTGGAGGGTCTCTTCGATGTCTTCGTGGAGGTGGCGCGGGACCTGCGGGATGGGCAGGGCAACGCCCGGACAGGTGGGTGTGGGTGTGAGGGACAGCCGGGGCCATGGGCCGAGGGCTGCGGGACAGGGCTGTGCGTGGGGGTGCCCTGTCCCCAGCGTGCCACATCCCCCCCAGTGCGGGAGCGCCTGCAGGAGTGGCTGACCTTCACCAAGGCACCAGCGGGGGACCTGGATGCAGCCCGGCCCCGCAAGGTGCTGATCCTGGGCTCCGGTGGCCTTTCCATTGGGCAGGCAGGCGAGTTCGATTACTCAGGGTCACAGGTGAGTGCCTGCCCCAGGGCACAAGGAGCAGCAGGGGCCACAGGGATGGCAGGGGCCCAGAGAAACCAACTGTGACCCCTCTGCTCCCCATGAGGCGATCAAAGCACTGAAGGAGGAGAACATCCAGACGGTGCTGATCAACCCCAACATCGCCACAGTCCAGACCTCCAAGGGACTGGCGGACAAGGTGTACTTCCTGCCCATCACCCCTGAATATGTCACCCAGGTGAGCACCCTGGGATGCTGGCTGGGAGGGAGTGATTTGGGAGGGAGTGCAGGGATGCCAGAGTTGGGGGATGAGTGTGGGGCTGGGGGATGGCCTAGAGCCTGGTGCATGTAGGGCTGGGTGGGGTTGGAAAGGACTTGAGGGGCAGCACAGGTGAAGAGGCAGCTGGAAAACACAGGACCCACCGTGGTTTCTGTCCCACTGGGCCTAGGTGATCCGGAACGAGCGGCCTGATGGGGTGCTGCTGACCTTCGGGGGGCAGACGGCCCTCAACTGTGGCGTGGAGCTGACCAAGGCAGGGGTTCTGGAGCGTTACCACGTGCGGGTGCTGGGCACCCCCGTTGCCTCCATTGAGATGACAGAGGATCGCAAGGTCTTCGTGGAGAAGATGGAGGAGATCGGGGAGCACGTGGCACCCAGCGAGGCTGCTGCCTCCCTGGAGCAGGTCTGGGGTGGTCTGGGGGGCAGTGGGGCAGGGCAGGGTCCTGTCCTTCCTGTTCCCACCGTGACCCCATTGCTCCCTGCAGGCGCAGGCAGCAGCTGAGCGCTTGGGGTACCCAGTGCTGGTGCGCTCCGCCTACGCCCTTGGGGGGCTGGGCTCCGGCTTCGCCAACAGCCGGGAGGAGCTGGTAGCTCTGGTGAGCCAGGCCTTCACCCACACCTCCCAGGTGCTGGTGGACAAGTCCCTGAAAGGCTGGAAGGAGATTGAGTACGAGGTGGTGCGAGATGCCTACAACAACTGCATCACGGTACGGGATGGAGGGAGGCCCCTGGGCTGCTGCAGAGGGATAGATGTGGGGCAGGTGCTGGGGGCGGGGGGCTCACACTGCACCTTGTCCCCAGGGAGGGCTCCCCAGAGCCTCCGATGGTGCTGGTACAGCTGCTGGGCCATTGGGAGCTGCACCCTGTGAACCAGAGCCCTGCACCCCTGTGCTGGGGTGTTCACCCCAGCTGTCCACCCAGTGGAACACCCCCTGTATTCCAGTCGTGACTGGGCAGGGGAGGATGTGGTGGGAACTGGGAGGAACCCACCATGGACAGCACGTGGAGCAGTGGGGGAACCCCAAGCCTGCAGTGACCCCCCCCTCTGCCAGGTGTGCAACATGGAGAACCTGGACCCGCTGGGGATCCACACGGGCGAGTCCATTGTGGTGGCGCCCAGTCAGACCCTCAATGACACCGAGTACTTCATGCTGAGGCGCACAGCCATCAAGGTGGTGCAGCACCTGGGCATCGTGGGCGAGTGCAACATCCAGTTTGCCCTCAACCCCGAGTCAGAGCAGGTACTTGCAGCTCCCTGCAGCTTCTGGCTCCCGCTTCTGATCCCCGGCCAGCCTCGCCCTGGGGGATCTGGGTCCTGCCGCCTGCTGTCCCACGAGGCTGTGCCTCTCTGGGACACAGTGGGTCTGGCCGTGGCTTGGCGGTTCCACGGCACCCACTGACCCTGCCCCCTGCTGCCTGCAGTACTACATCATCGAGATGAATGCCCGGCTCTCCCGCAGCTCGGCCCTGGCCAGCAAGGCCACTGGTTACCCGCTGGCCTATGTGGCTGCCAAACTTGCCCTGGGCATCCCCCTGCCCCTCCTCAGGTAAGGCACCACCACAGCGCGGGACAAGGTGCTGCCCTTGTGGGATGGCCCCAGCTGCTGACCCCGTCACCTCCTCAGGAACTCTGTCACCAACTCCACCACGGCCAGCTTTGAGCCCAGCCTGGATTACTGTGTGGTGAAGATCCCGCGCTGGGACCTCAGCAAGTTCCTGCGCGTCAGCACCAAGATCGGCAGCTCCATGAAGAGCGTGGGTGAGCGCAGGGGGCAGCACTGGTGGGGCACCTGGCGGGCACGGGATCCGCCTGCTCACCCCACCTCCTGCAGGGGAGGTCATGGCCATTGGGAGGAACTTCGAGGAGGCGTTCCAGAAGGCTCTGAGGATGGTGGATGAGAACTGCGTGGGCTTTGATCACACAGTGAAGCCAGCCTCAGACATGGTGAGCGCTGGGGTTTGGGTGTCTGTGCCATTCTGGGGGGAGAGGTGGCCACCTGCCTCCTCAGCCACACTCAACCCATGGCCTGGCAGGAGCTGGAGACGCCAACAGACAAGCGAATCTTCGTGCTGGCAGCGGCGCTGCGGGCGGGGTACTCCATCGAGCGGCTCTATGAGCTGACCAAGATTGACCGCTGGTTCCTGCACAAGATGAAGAACATCACGGACCACGCGGTGCTGCTGGAGTCGTACCGTGGTGAGCAGGGCACCATGCCCCCCGCCGTGCTCCAGCGCGCCAAGCAGCTCGGCTTCTCCGACAAGCAGGTGGCCCTGGCCGTGCTCAGGTGAGATGGGGAGGGGAGGGCCCTGTTCCGCTCCCTGCCTTGATCCTGGCGCTCACCCAGCTCTGTGCAGCACCGAGCTGGCCGTGCGGAAGATGCGGCGTGACCTGAAGATTCTGCCAGTGGTGAAGCAGATCGACACTGTGGCAGCAGAGTGGCCAGCCCAAACCAACTACCTGTACCTGACCTACAATGGCTCTGAGCACGACCTGGCCTTCCGTGAGCCCCATGTCATGGTCATTGGCTCCGGCGTCTACCGCATCGGCAGCAGTGTCGAGTTTGACTGGTGTGCTGTTGGCTGCATCCAGGAGCTCCGCAAGGTCAGGCAGGCCCCAGCACCCTGGGGAGCAAGGGGTGGGTGTCCCTGCTCAGAGGACAAAGCTGGGTAGGGGCTCGGGGCTCTGGTCTCACCTTGTCCCACCGTCCAATAGATGGGCTTCAAGACAATCATGGTGAACTACAACCCTGAGACAGTGAGCACCGATTATGACATGTGCGATCGCCTCTACTTCGACGAGATTTCCTTTGAGGTGAGGTGGCTGGGGCCCCGACAGCTGCGGGGCTGGGTGAGGGCTGCCGTGGCTCTGTCCCAGCCGTGGCCCTGCCCCACACGGTGCTGCAGGTGGTGATGGACATCTACGAGCTGGAGAACCCTGAGGGTGTGATCCTGTCCATGGGCGGGCAGCTGCCCAACAACATTGCCATGGCCCTGCACCGGCAGCAGTGCCGCATCCTGGGCACCTCCCCGGAGGCCATAGACTCAGCCGAGAACCGCTTCAAGTTCTCCCGCCTGCTCGACTCCATCGGCATCAGCCAGCCCCTCTGGAAGGAGCTCTCCAACATGGAGGTGGGGCCCAGCAAACAGGAGAGGGCTGCCTCAGGATGGCTCTCTGTGTGTGCTGAGGTTCCATCTCTCCCGCAGTCAGCCAAGCACTTCTGCTGCAAGGTGGGCTACCCCTGTGTCGTGCGCCCTTCCTACGTGCTGAGCGGTGCTGCCATGAACGTGGCATACTCGGACAGCGATTTGGAGAAGTTCCTGAGCAATGCTGTGGCCGTGTCCAAGGAGCAGCCTGTTGTCATTTCCAAGTTCATCCAGGAGGCCAAGGTCCATCCAGGAGGCTGCTCCAGCCCAGAATGCCCCCTGAAAGCCCCAGCCCCCACCCCAGGGACAGGCTGTGACCATGTTCCCCTCACAGGAGATTGACGTGGACGCCGTGGCCTGTGACGGTGTGGTGGTGGCCATCGCCATCTCGGAGCACGTGGAGAACGCTGGGGTGCACTCAGGTGATGCCACACTGGTGACCCCCCCGCAGGACATCACCTCCAAGACACTGGAGCGCATCAAGGCCATTGTCCACGCCATTGGGCAGGAGCTGCAGGTCACAGGGCCCTTCAACCTGCAGCTCATCGCCAAGGTACCTGGGACTAGGGACTGTGTGGTGCCAGGGGAGAACACCCCACATCCCCAGCCCTGCCTCATTCTGTCCTCTCTCTCCTAGGATGACCAGCTGAAGGTGATAGAGTGCAATGTTCGTGTGTCCCGCTCCTTCCCCTTTGTCTCCAAGACCCTGGGCGTGGACTTGGTGGCTCTGGCCAGCCAGGTGATCATGGGTGAGGATGTAGAGCCCGTGGGGCTGATGACGGGCACAGGCATCGTTGGTGTCAAGGTGAGTGGGGGCCATGGGGCGAGGCTGGGGTGCGGGGCCAGGCTGGGGTGCAGGGCCAGGCAGCCCCTGAGTGTCCCCTTGCCCCCAGGTGCCCCAGTTCTCCTTCTCGCGCCTGGCGGGCGCTGATGTGGTGCTGGGTGTGGAGATGACCAGCACGGGCGAGGTTGCCTGCTTTGGGGAGAACCGCTGCGAGGCGTACCTGAAGGCCATGCTCAGCACTGGCTTCAAGATCCCCAAGAAGAACATTCTGCTGACCATCGGCAGCTATAAGGTCCGTGGGGTAAAAGAGCTGGGAGGTTGGGGTTCCCTCTCTGCCCTCTGACCGGGCCCTGGTTCGTTTCAGAACAAGAGTGAGCTGCTGCCCACGGTGCGGAAGCTGGAGAGCCTCGGCTACAACCTTTATGCCAGCCTCGGCACCGCTGACTTCTACACCGAGCATGGCATCAAGGTCAGGGCTGGGGGCCTGCAGGGCCAGGGCCACTCCCGGGGCGTTGCAGGGCCCTGACAGGGTCACTGCCTGCAGGTGAAGGCTGTGGACTGGCACTTCGAGGAGGCAGACAGCAGCGAGGCTGGTGCCCGGGAGAGCCAGCGCAGCATCCTGGACTACCTGGCCGAGAACCACTTTGAGATGGTCATCAACCTCTCCATGCGCAACTCGGGGGGCCGCCGCCTCTCCTCCTTTGTCACCAAGGGGTACCGCACCCGGCGCCTGGCTGTTGACTACTCCGTGCCCCTCATCATCGACATCAAGTGCACAAAGCTCTTCGTAGAGGTGGGCTGGGGCATGTAGAGGTGGGCTGGAGCACGTGGGGACCATGGGTGCAAGGACAGGGAGCAGAGTAGGGTTGTAGAAGTCCTGTTGTGGGGCAGGCACTGTGTGTGGGTGTCACTGCAGGGCTTGTTTTTGGGGTGCAGCTCGGACAGGCATCATCACCCTGGCCCTGCTCCTGACCTAGGGCCCTGCCTCACGGCTGCTGTTTCTGCAGGCACTGGGCCAGATTGGGGCAGCCCCCCCACTGAAGATGCATGTGGACTGCATGACGTCCCAGAAACTCATCCGTCTGCCAGGTGGGTGTTCAGTGGCCCCAGAGGGGCAGCACAGAACTGGGACAGCGCTGGGAGCCGGGCTGGGCACATCTGCAGGCTCTGTGGAGAGAGGTGTTTCCATGCTGCGCTGGCAGGATGGCCCTCGTCCCTCATCCCCTGTGGCCAGCAGCTGCCAGTGCTGACGCTGACCCTCCCCAGGCCTGATCGATGTCCACGTCCACCTCCGTGAGCCGGGTGGCACCCACAAGGAGGACTTTGCATCAGGCACGGCAGCCGCCCTGGCCGGGGGTGTCACTATGGTGTGTGCCATGCCCAACACCAGCCCTGCTGTCACTGATGCCGCCTCTTTAGCCTTGGCACAGAAGGTGAGGAGCTGCTGCCAGCCTGGTGCTCACATCCCCTCCTGTGCCAGCCGTGGTGGGCTCACTGTCCATGGTGGGCTCGTTGCTTGTGGCAGGACTGGTCCCACCACAGCACCCACTGCCTCTTGTCTCGCAGCTGGCTGAGGCTGGGGCCCGCTGCGATTTTGCTCTCTTCCTGGGGGCTTCCTTGGACAATGCTGGCACTCTGGGCCCCCTGGCTGGGGCAGCCGCTGGGCTCAAGATGTACCTGAACGACACCTTCTCCAGCCTGCGGATGGACGACGTGTCTCTGTGGATGGAGGTGAGCAGCAGGGCAGGGGCTGCCAGGGGCAGATCTGCTCCCAGCACCAGTGCCCACCAGCCCCGTTCCCCCTAGCACCTGGAGCAGTGGCCGCGGCACCTGCCCATCGTGGCACACGCAGAGCGGCAGACGGTGGCCGCCGTGCTGATGGTGGCCCAGCTGTACCAGCGTCCTGTCCACATCTGTCACGTGGCCCGCAGGGAGGAGGTGAGCGGGGCGAATTGTGCCTTCCAGGGGTGGAGCACGGGGCCCTGTGGGTTCCCCACTAACCACGGCTGCCCCAGATCCTCCTCATCAAGGCGGCCAAGCAGAGGGGGATCCCGGTGACGTGCGAGGTGGCCCCGCACCACCTCTTCCTGAGCCAGGACGACCTGGGGCGCCTCGGGAAGGGCCGTGCGGCTGTGCGGCCAGAGCTGGGCACCCGCCAGGACGTGGAGGCTCTCTGGGAGAACATGGACATCATCGACTGCTTTGCCACTGACCACGGTAACTCCCCAGGGGTGGTGGCCATGGGGCAGGGAAGGTGGCGGGGACAGCCTCCGGTGACCGCCCCATCCTGCAGCACCACACACTCTGGAGGAGAAGCAGGGGCAGGAGCCACCCCCTGGCTACCCTGGCCTGGAGACGATGCTGCCGCTGTTGCTGACGGCCGTGTCTGAGGGGCGGCTCAGTGTGGAGGACATCGTCCAGCGCCTCTATGAGAACCCTCGCAAGATCTTTGGGCTACCAGCGCAGGAGGACACCTATGTGGAGGTGCGTCCTTGCCCACCCGCCCCAAGTCCAGCCCCCACCCTTCTGCCTCTGACCCACTGTCCTGGCAGGTGGACCTGGAGCACGAATGGATCATCCCCAGCAGCACAGTCTTCTCCAAGGCCCGTTGGACCCCCTTTGAGGGCATGCAGGTGAAGGGCACAGTGCGGAGGGTAGTCCTGCGTGGGGAGGTTGCCTACATCGATGGGCAGGTAAGGTCCTAGGTCCTTTTATTCCTGTATTTAGGGTGTCCCCCATCACAGATGGGGTCCCCCAGTGCTGACCCCCTTTCCCTAATCCCATCTGTGCCATGGCTGCAGGTGCTGGTGCCCCCTGGCTATGGACAGGATGTGAAGAAGTGGCCCTCAGGAGCTGCACTGCTGCCACATGGGGCCCCCACCAAGGAGAGTGTGAAGGTACCGGGGTGTACGGACCTGGCAGGGGGTCCCTCTCCGCCCTGGCTCCAGCTTGGTCTCTCATTTCAGACCCCTGAGCAGTCCCGGCCCATGGCTGGTGACGTGCTGCGTGGGCGAGCCCCCAGCCCCCGCCGGCCCGGCCCTGCTGTGGGTGACACACGCTTCCACCTCCCGCCCCGCATCCACCGAGCCTCCGACCCCGGGCTGCCAGGTAGGGGGGTGGGCGGGCAGCGGGCACGCTGCCCGGGGGCCGGGTCTGGGACCGTGGCGGGGCAGCCCCGCTGATGCCAGCCCTTGTGTCCCGTTCAGCATTCCGGAGGCTGGGAGCCGCGCACCGCCCGGGCGCCCGAGGCACCGGTAATGTCGGGGGGGACTCACTAATGGCACTAACTGCAGCCCATGAGTGCATCCCCTCCCCCAGGTGCCGTGCAGGCCCCGGGCTGCCTGCTCTGCCCAGCATGGGCCCCTTCGGGCATGCAGCACCAGGACTGGGCGCTGTAGGACAGGGCCCGGCCATGCCGCCCACTCCCCTCCTGCCCCAGCCTGCATGGCACCTCGGGGACCCCTCACCTGCCAGTGTGATCTGGGGGGTGGCCAGTTGGGAATGGCGGGGCGTGCAGGAAGAGGGTCACAGCACAACATGGGGCTTGGACTGCCTCTCTCTGGTTGACCGTCACCCTGGCGTCGGGCCCATCCTGATTTCACCTGGTGTTGCCAAGTGCCAGGAGGGCTGTGCCACACTGGCAGCACGCTGGGAGGAGAGCAAGGCCCGAGGTGCCGCCTCTCCCCACAACCCCTAACACCACTGCTCCCCTCTCCCACCCAGCTGAGGACACTCGTGAGAAGGGCAGCAGGAAGGCAGCAGAAGTGGGTGAGTGCAGCAGGGGCCCACAGTGGAGATCGGGGGTCCATGGCTGGTGGCTGGGCTCCTCAGGGCACCCCCACGGGCTGACCACCTGCTCTTGGTGCCACAGATTCGGCGGTGGTCCAGGACAGCCACTTCAACCCTTTGGGCCCTGTCCCGCGCCAGGCGTCCCCTCAGCGCGCCCCCCACTTCCAGACCTCCCCGCTGCTGCACCCCCTTGTCGGGCAGCACGTCCTCTCTGTCCAGCAGTTCTCCAAGGAGCAGGTGCCCGGCCGGGCGGGCACGGGGGCTGTGGGTGCCATGGTGCCTCCTGTGCCCCGGCTGAGCCCCGGTGCCTCCTGCTCCCTCTGTCCCCGCAGCTGTCCCACCTGTTCAACGTTGCACACGTCCTGCGCATGCTGGTGCAGAAGGAGCGGAGCCTGGACATCCTCAAGGTGAGCCGTGCACAGAGTGTGTACCTGTCCCCTGGGCACCCCGAGGGAGCCCTGTACTGGGCGGGGATGCCAGGGCTCCCCGAAGTGACAGCCCGGCCCTGCAGGGGAAAGTGATGGCGACCATGTTCTACGAGGTGAGCACGCGGACCAGCAGCTCCTTTGCAGCAGCCATGAGCCGGCTGGGTGGCTCTGTCCTGTCCTTCTCCGAGGCCACCTCCTCGGTGCAGAAGGGCGAGTCGCTGGCTGACTCTGTGCAGACCATGTGCTGCTACGCTGATGTGCTGGTGCTGCGGCACCCCCAGCCTGGTGCTGTTGAGGTGAGAGGGGCTGAGGGAAGCTGCCTCCTTTTCTGGAGGCACTGGGGACCCAGCCCCAACAGCAGGGATGGTGACCTGTGCTGTGGGGCTGGGATGTGGTCCCCAGCTGGGCCAGGGTTGGGTCCTGCTACCGTGGGGCTGGTGGGAATTGTGTCCTGCCCACGCTCACCTGCCCTGCCTTGCTGCTGCTCCCAGCTGGCCGCCAGGCACTGCCGCAAGCCGGTGATCAACGCCGGGGACGGGGTGGGGGAACACCCCACGCAGGCACTGCTGGACATCTTCACCATCCGCGAGGAGCTGGGCACAGTCAATGGGATGACGGTGAGGTGCAGGGGCCAGACAGCAAGACCGGGTGGTCGAGGGGTCCTGCCTAGGCCCTGAGGGGCCGTGGACAGGCTGGGCTGACCACTCTCCCCAGATCACCATGGTGGGTGACCTGAAGCACGGGCGCACGGTGCACTCCCTGGCCCGCCTGCTCACCCAGTACCGCATCAACCTGCGCTACGTGACCCCTCCTGGCCTCCGCATGCCCCCCGACATCACCAGCTTTGTGGCCTCCAGGGGCATCCAGCAGGTGAGGAGCAGGGTGGGGGGCTCGCCCCCACACACTCTCTGGCCCTGTGCCTCCCCCCAACCTTACAGTGCTTCCCCAGGAGGAGTTTGGGAGCATCGAGGAAGCGCTGCCAGACACAGATGTGCTCTACATGACCCGCATCCAGAAGGAGCGCTTCCAACGGGCCGAGGAGTACGAGGCTGTGAGTGAGGGGAGCCTGGGTCCTGCTGCCCTCGAGGGGCGTGGGGATTCCCCTGCCCCAGCTCAGGGCTCTGTGTGTTCCCTCAGTGCTTCGGGCAGTTCATCCTCACACCCCACATCATGACCCGAGCCAAGGAGAGGATGGTGGTGATGCACCCCCTGCCCCGTGTCAACGAGATCAGGTAGGGAGGAGGGGAACAGGGGTAGGGCGGCTGCAGGGTACTGGGGGGTGGGGAGGTTTGGAGGGAATATCTGGGGAGGTGTCTGGGAGAACGGGCTATGAAATATACAGGGCAGAGGTGGGGGTGCTCAGGGCATGGGGGCTGTAGGAGGGCTCCGGGGGAGCTGGGACAGTGGTGTCACCGGGGAGGCTGGCAGGGGCAAGGAAGCTGCAGTGTGCTGGGGGTGTCTGGGAAGCGCCGGGGGTCTGGGGCAGGAGGACTGCCATGTGCTGGGCAGGGCTGGGGAGAGCTCAGAGCGACGGGAGCTGCAGTTGCTGGGTTTGGGGGGACAGGCTCCATTGTAGGGTGGGTGCCGGCGGGTGTACGTGCGTCAGTGGCTCCAGGGCAGATCCTGAGGGTCCCGGGACGAGCGGAGGTCGGGGGTGCCGGGCGGGGCCGGGGTCGGCGCCCGCTGATGACGTCATTCCGCAGCGTGGAGGTGGACTCGGACCCGCGCGCCGCGTACTTCCGGCAGGCGGAGAACGGGATGTACATGCGGATGGCGCTGCTGGCCACCGTGCTGGGCCGCTACTGACCAATAAACGCTCTCGGTCGCGACACGACATCGCGCCGCGACTCCGTCACCGCGCCGCGACACGCGGGGCCATGGCGGCGCTGTGGAGGGGCTGCGGGCGGCTGCTGGCGCGGCAGCCCGGGGCGGCGCAGGCGCTCACAGCCGGTAAGGGACGGGCCCGGCCCCTGCAGCGGCCGCACCCCGAGACCCCGGACCCCCACACCGGGCCCCCCGAACACTGCCCCCCTGCCCCGCCCCTGCCGGCACACAGCCCACCCCTCCCCGGCACACAGACTATCCCTGCACAAGCCCCTCCTGGCCCCTGCTCTCCTGCTCCCTGCGCACAGCCACAGCCCCCGCCCGCGCACAGCCCCTCGCCCCGCTGTGTGCGCACCGTCACCGCCGCGGGACACAGGGCACACACAGCTGGGCGGCTTCCAGTGCCTCGGGTCTCTCTTAGGGGAAAGAGGTGCTGCCATGCCCCAGGCTCAGCAGGGAGTAGGGACCCCCGTGTGTCACACTCAAGAGCTGTGTGTCGGGCTCTCTGCTGGAGCCAGAGCGGTACTGGGGACTAAGGAAGTGCAGCCCTCACACCCAGACCTGGCGGGGGGAGACTGTCCTGGGGCTCCCCCTCCCCTGGGAAGGGATGGATGCTGAGCTGGAACACTGGGATTTCACAAGGGCTCCTCCGTGTTTGCCAGCAGTCAGTGGTGAAGCCATAGAGGTGCTAGCTGAGAAGAGGCTCCCAGGGCTCTGCACAGGGGATTGAATCGCCCTCACTGCTGCTGCTTGCAGAGCTGTGAGGTGCCATAAATCTGCCCTGGTGTTGGCTCGTGGCTTTGCTGCTCCAAGGATTTGCAGCCCTGGGGCACCAGGCAACTCTGCCCCCCTCCCCTACTCCCTCCCCTCAACTCACCCGAGGTTGGGTCTCAGTGGTGGGAGAGCATGTCTTGCTTGTGCCATGTGTTCCCAGGGCTGTGTAGTGGCTGTGCCGCACTGATGGTGGGAAGCTGGGGGGTCCCTGTGTGTTCCTTGCTGCACCTCCTGCTTGCAGCCTCCCTATCACCACAATTTGCCCCTGCCCTGCCACTGCTGCCCCTGCCCTCCTGCTTCCACCAGCCCAGGATGCTGGGAAAGCACAACCCCGAGGTCTCAGGGTGCCCTGCTGAGCTGAGGGCTCCCCTCACTGTGCAGTCGCTGGCCCTCAGCCCTGATAGCCGTGGGGGGGTGGCACGATGCCCCTCTGCCTGGCTGCTGGGGCCCTGCCAGGCCGCTTTGCTGTTCCTGCTGTTATTTTTATCGGATGTCATGGAGTCTATTGCTGGCGCCTGCGGCACCGTGTGCTGCTGGCAGCACGTCCCCCTCTGCTTGGCAGGAGGCCAGTGTAGAGCTAGGAGGGGCTTCCCAGGCTGGCCCTGCCCACTGTGGCCCTGGGCTGGCTCTGGCCTCGGCTCTGCTCTGCCTGTTGCTGCTTCACTTGGGAGCTGGCACTGCTGTGACACAGCCCCCTGCCCCCGAGGCTCTGTCAGCCTGAAGGGCTGCAGGGCTGAGCCATGGTGGGGCATGGCCTCTCTGTGGATGCTGAGCTGGTGCTGGATATGGTTCCACCAGCCCAGAAGTTTCTGCCCTCGGGCTGGGCTCTCACCTGGAGCAGGTGGCCAGCTCCAGCCAGGGGGACATGAGTGCTCCTGCTCTCCTCGGAGCTTACACAAATGATCATCCCCATCCATGGTCGGGCTCGGCCCCTCAACTGCTGGCTGTGCAGTGCTCCATGCAGGTTCCCAGGTCCTGTGCCCTGTGCCAGGTACATCCCAACATCCAGCCCTGCCTTCTCTCGCTGCTCCCAGAGACCCCAGTGCTGCCAGCTGGGGCCAGGCCAGGGAGCTGCTGGCAGTTGGCTGTGCCCACTGTGTCCACACTTGCTGGCTGAGCTGCCGTCCGAGGTCTCCAGGGTCAGGCAGGGCTTTGCCTCCTGCATCCTGGGCCCGGGGCCAGGCTGCCAGCAGGGCCTGGACACAGTGGGCAGTAGCACGTGCCTGCAGCCGTGACCCTCCTGTCCCTCTCTGCCTGTGGAGAGCAGTCCCCTGCTCCTGCCATGGCAATGCCATGGGCATGAAGATGGTGCCCTACTTAGGTTTGGGCCCCATTCAGAGTCCTCTGGTCACAAGAACATCAAGCTGGGCACCCCAGGCACCAGGTTAGGCTGGGATGAAATTTCCAGCCCCGCACAGGAGCTGTGGCCGGGCTGTGCTGGTGGCACCCTGGGCAGGCACTGTTGCCAAAGTCACTTCAGGGGGCTGGATCTGGCTGCATCCCCAGGCCCAGGAAGGGATGCACAGACAGGTCTGTCCCTCCTGGCACAGCCTCATCACTTCTGGGCATTGTACCCTGAGTAACAGGGGTGCCCGCTGTGTTCTCCGTGAGGGCCGTGCCCCTGCACCCAGCTCCTGGGGCTGCAGCTCCTGGGAGTGCTACCCGTGCCAGCAGCCAGTGCTCTGGCTGTGCTGGCCTGCAGTCCAGAGCCTGCCTCCACCCCTCCGCCCCCTGCCCAGTGCCTGGTGAGCTGGTGGGGCTGCTCTGCCATCATGGGGGCGTGTGGGGTCTCTCAGGGCTGGGGGACAGACTCTCATCCTGGGGCTGGCCTGGGGTGGGAGATGGAGCCTGTGAAGCAGCAGGTGGTGCTGCAGGGAGTGCAGCAGCTCTGTGGGGCTGCAGAGCCTGGGCTGGGCGCTTGTCCGTGAGCAACCGCTGATGAGATCCCTGGGGCAGGGCCGGTACCGAGCTGGTCACGGCTGGGGCTGTCGGGACAGGGGCTGCTGCAGCTGGAGCCCGTCAGGCTGAGGGCTTGCTGGGCTCAGGGCTTCCAAGGACGGAGCAGAGTGGCAGCGAGGCTGGAGACCTGCCAGGGAACCGTCCCAGGGGGAGTGGGGAAGAAGGAGCAGGAGCCGCCAGGGCCGGGGGAGCAGCTGGAGGGGGCAGCACTGGGCCAGCTGAGTTGCGTCGAAGGGGTCAGGGGTGTAGGATGGAGCAGGAGCTGCCAGAGACCCAGCCGGGCAGCACCCCACCGGGGACACTGATCTAGAAACAGGGCCAGGAGCTGTGCCAGCAGCCAGCTGTGGCAAGGGGCTGGGGCAGCCTGGGCAGCAGGGAACATGTTCTGCCCATCCCGGCTGGTGGGGTAGGGGACACAGGCAGAGAGCTGCTCGCCAGGGAGAGGATCACAGTCGGCAGAGCCTGCCCAGTGTCCAGGGAGAGGTTTGAGGGTGCTGTGGGAAAGGCTGCAGTGGAGATCACAGGGAGCAGCTGGGCAGGCTCTGCTCTGAGAGCCCCAGGCACGATGGACCCTGGGTGACAGGTCAGCCCCATGTCCAGGTCACAGGGAGGAGGTGCAGCTCGACACCATTTTGACCAGAGATGCTGTGGTGTCCTGAGAAGCCTGGAGCACTTGGCAGAATGGGATGCCTGTGCCGTGGGGTTTGGTGCAGGCGGTGGGACCTGCAACTGGGACAGAGCCGGCAGGGCTGGAACAGGCTCAGGCATCCTGGGGCAGGGGGGCAGCACCAGGGGTGCTGGGGCAGGGGGCCCAGCTGTGGGCAGGTCACACAGGGGTCTTGCCTAAATGGGCTGTGCTGGTTGCAGGGGCCCTCATGGGAGCAGGGGATGTGATTGCACAGCAGCTGGTGGAGCAGCGGGGGCTGCACGGGCACCACTGCCCCCGCACCCTGAAAATGATGGGCATTGGCCTCTGCTTTGTGGTGAGTGGCAGTGGTCTGGGCTGGGCTGGGCTGGGCCGGGCTGGGCTGGGCCGGGCCGGGCTGGGCTGGGCTGGGAGGCTCCTTCAGCAGAGTGGGACCGTCGTGGTGCAGTGTGAGTTGGGCTATCCTGGTGCCACCTCCGTTAGCCATGGGCAGGGCCAGTTCCATGCAGCAGGAGCAGCATAGGACAAGCTTGTCTTTGTGGTCCAGAGCTGGAGCAGGGCTATGTGACCAGCCCTGGAGCCCCCCAGCCCTGACCCCTGTGACCAGTGAGGACAGATGCTGCTCCTCACCCCCTGGCTCCTGCAGGGCCCTGTTGTGGGCAGCTGGTACAGGATTCTGGATTGGCTCATCCCAGGGAATACAAAAGTTGTGGCTGTGAAGAAGGTGATCCTGGACCAGGTTGGTGTGACGTGGGTGAGGGTGTTGCCTGGGACTGTGGCAGTGGGACGGGGCGGTGGGGACAGCCACGTCCCTGTGGCAGGTTTCCAGCCTGTTCTGAGAGCCCAGTGCCTGAGCTGGGCCCAGCCTCACTGCAGTGGAGGGCTGGGGTGGGCACTTTGGCAGAAGCTGCCCATGGCCAGCCTGGCTCCAAGCACCACAAGCTCCTCAGCGTGGGCCGGGGCTCCTCTCTCGCAGGGGGGCTTCGCGCCGTGCTTCCTTGGCTGCTTCCTGGCTGTCACAGGGGCCACCAACGGGCTGTCGGTGCAGGATAACTGGTCCAAGATCCAGCAGGTATGTGCTGCTGCCCAGGGCAGCTGTGGGGCCCTGGCAGCTCCTCCCTGTGTGCTGGCCGTGACGGCTGCTCCCGTTTGTGTCCGTGCCCAGGCACTGGGTCCCAGGGCCCTGGGTATGTTGGGTGCCCAGTGCTGCCAGTCCAAGTCCTGGTGCCAGGGCCAGTTCCTGTGGCGTGGGTGTCCTGTGGGCGAGTATTGGGGTCCCACCTGGGCCAGACATGGGTGCCATGGGCATGCTGTCCAGCTCTGCTCCTGGCTGGGTCTCCAGAGCAATTACTGAGATGACTCCTATTAACAGTAATTGCTGGAAACTGGTGTGAACACTGAGTCAGCATGCCCAGAGTGAGTCACTGGGGAGTGGGTGCCCACCTGCCACAGGATGAGGTGCTCTGGGGTGGTCGTGTGGCTGCCAGGAGTGGCAACACCAGCCTTGCTCACTGATGCTGCCAGAGCTGTGTGTGAATGGCCCCAGCCTGGCTGGAGCTCTGCCTGAGTGCCAGCACCCAGAGTTCATTCCTCTGCATGGGGACACCCGCTCACCAGCCTGCCACACACTGGGCTGCCAGTACGTGCCCCTCATCCTGCCCCAGAGTGCAGGAGGCAGATCCCGGGGCAGGATCACATCACCTCTGCTCTCGTCAGGCTCTGTGCAAGCCACAGCCGGGGTATGGGGCGCTCCGAGGCACCCTAGGGGCACACAGGAACAGATCGTGGGCACAGGCAGCACTCTGAGCGCTCCCATCCATCCTCCCCTGCTGCATCCTGACCAGCTCATGCCGTGGATCTTCCTTGCCTTCCCAGGGAATCCTGCCATGGTTGGTGATTCGTGCGAGCTGTGGCTCCTGGCGAGCCCTGACCTGGAAGGGGGTGATGGGCTGGGGGCTGGGCAGCAGCACTGGCAGCACCTTCACCCCTGGCTTGGGGTGCATCCATCTCTCCCCACGCAGAGGAAGCGTCAGCAGAGCATCCATCACCCCGTCCTGGGCTGCTGGCCAGCGCCAGGAGGAGCCCGGCCTCCTGGCTGAGTCACGGCCAAGCTGGATCAGGGACTTGTCCTGCTGCCATGGGACAGGGATGCGACACGGCCGTGGCTGTGGCACGAGGACAAGGCAGCACCTTCGACTCCCAGAGCAGCTGCCCCAGCTCAGTGCCCTTCATTTTTACTGCGTGGTGCCCAGGAGGGGGCTGGGGGAGCACTGAGCTGGAAAGGGGCTCACGGCCCACACTGGGGAGACGAGCTATCTGCCCGTGTGCCCTGGCACAGAGGGCTCTCAGTGGGGATGGTTCTGGTCACTCTCTGCCGCCCTCATGGCTGTGGGAAGGCATGGGCTGGGCTGCAGGGGCTCCATGCCCAGCAGTGTGGAGTTAGGGGAACCATGGGAGCCCTCTGAGTGCTCACACCTCCTTTTCTTGCAGGACTACATGGATGCCCTGATGACCAATTACTGTGTGAGTGCTGGCACATCTGTGTCCCTGTCCCTGTCCTGTCTCTGCCGTGGGCTCTGTGGGGCAGCACCCTGAGTGCCAGGCTGGGGAGGGTGTGGGGCGGGGACCCTGGCAGGGTTGCTCACTGCTCCTCCCCTTCTCTGCCCAGATCTGGCCACCCGTGCAAATTGCGAACTTCTACTTTGTGCCTCTGCAGCACAGGTAGTGTTGTGGCCCTGGCGCCCCAGTCCCTGTCCCTGAGCCAGCAGCTGCAGACCCTGTCCCCTCTGTCCCCAGGCTGGCTGTTGTCCAATGTGTTGCCATCGTCTGGAACTGCTACCTGTCCTGGAAAGCGAATCGGATGTGAGGCAGAAGCCATGTCCCATCCCTGTCCCCAGCCTGTGCCCTGCCTGACCCCACCGCAGCCCAGAGCCCCCAGAGTGGGCACACATGGCCGTGGGCAGGCTGGGACACGCAGAGTCCTGGCAGCAGCCATCCCCTATGGCCACAGCCCCCACTGCCCCAGGGAGAAGGTGGTGCCAAGACAGGCCTGAATCTGCTCTAGCCATGCTGTGCAGCAACTCTGCCCACGAAGCACTTCTCCATCTGTGCTCAACCATTTCTGAGCCCTTGCCTTCACACAGGGTGCTCCTGTCCTGCGTGTCACTCTGACCTTCCCCATGGCACAGCCTGAGGGAAAAGAGGAGCAGAAATGGAGCAGGGCTGGCCCTGGGCTGGCTGTGCCGTGGGCACAGAACTGGCATCACGGCAGGCTGGAGATGCTCCCCCTGAAAATGGGGTTTGCTATGGCTCTGCTGTGGACAGTTGGAGCATCAATAAATAGTAGTCTTCACTTTTGAACCCCATGGCCCCGGAGCTCATGGCCTGGCATGTCCCCCAGGCCCTGAAGATGTGGTTCCAGAGCAACTGTGCTGTTCTGGATCAACAACCCACTCTGCCTCATCTCAAGGCACCAAGCATGGGGCGAGGGACTGCAGGCTGCTGGGGTGGACTGCCCCACTGGCTAGAGAGGGGGAGGGGACACTGACAGAGGGTGGGTGGTGGTTTAGGGGGTCATCAGGTCCCACTGCAGCTGTTCCATGGGCTGTGATGGTGCCTCCACAGCTGCAGAGCACTGAAATTAGGTCAGTGGAGCCAGAGTCCTGATACGGGGTGCAGAGTCCACCCAGGGTCAGGGTGGGTGCAGGGCTGTGCATCCAGGGAGGGTCCAGAAAGGGTTGGGGACAGGGCTGGAGCTGGGTGTGGGACAGGGCCACAATCCACCTGTGCCATGTCCAAGACAAGCCTGCCTGTGGTGCCAAGAGAGGGGGCCTGTGGAGCTGCCCCTGCCTGCACTGCTCCCCCCGGGGATGTGTCCATGCTCACCCTACGATGGCAGCAGACACAGTCCAGCTCCTGCAGTGTCCCTGCCCAGCACATCCCGACCAGGGGCTCCCAGTGGAGTTGGTGGGACCACGGTGGTTCATCTCACCTCTGTGGAGCCCTGAGCCCCGGCCCCCTCACCTGTGCTGCTGGAGCCCCACACAGCTGGACAGAGCCATCCCTACGCTGCTGGCACCACCTGGGCTCTGCCAGTGTGGCCTTCATGGAGGGAATTCACCATCTGTCCTCCACCCTCATCGTCCCCACGGTCTGGTTCTGTGCCCACCCCAGCTTTGGGGCTGCTCCACCCAGGTGGACACAACCTGAAACACGGAGGAGGCAAATCCTGCACGGGCCTGAGGGGTGAGGCAGGGAACAGGAGGGGCTGCAGCTGCAGCCCTCTTTCCCCCCAGCAGTGCTCAGTGGAGCAGCACAGGACTGGGGCCAGATGATGGGACTGTGCACGGATGGCACCAGTACTTGGGGGGCCTCGAGTTCAGTGTGGGGCTCACGCTCTCTACAGCCAGGGGGTGGGTGGTGTGGATGGCAGGAATTTGCAGCTCTGAGGTGTTCAGCCTCTTGCAGCTCCCTCTGGGGGTGCGGGA
Source organism: Nicator chloris (assembly GCA_013400495.1). Classification (NCBI taxonomy): domain Eukaryota; kingdom Metazoa; phylum Chordata; class Aves; order Passeriformes; family Pycnonotidae; genus Nicator; species Nicator chloris. Next base: position 32,374 of record WAAE01011824.1, on the reverse strand, counting down.
GGCTCTCGCTGTCAGCAATGAGTGAGCTGCGAGCACGGTAAGAGCCACGTGGAATGAGCCACTTGTCCCCAGGAGCAGCCGCCCCAGCATGGGGCTGCCAGGGCCCGTGGGGCTGAGCCCAGCCCCTGCTGAGGGCTCTGCCCTGCCGCTGCAGGAAGCGGTGCCAGGTGCCAGCCTTCATGTCGGATCACGTCATGGGGGCACGACACCGTGTGCTGCTCGCTGCGGGCAGGGCCGTGCCCCGCCACCCCTGTGCCACCTGGGGGGGGACACACCGTGCGAGGGGCCAGGCTGAGCCTCTGTCAGGCACACTGGCACTGTGGAAGGAGCCTGGTCTGGCACCTGCACCAGCACTGGTGCTGGTTGTCAGATCAGCTACACTGCCGGCGGCGTGCAGAGCACTCGGGGGCTGCTGGTAGCATGGAGAGCTCTCGGGGGTCTGCATGCAGTGCACTCAGTTGGTAGCATGCAGTGCACTCAGGGGGCTGTTGGTAGGATAGAGAGCTCTCGGGGGGCTGCTGGCAGTGTGCAGAGCACTCAGGGGGCTGCTGGCAGCATGGAGAGCTCTTGGGGGGCTGCTGGCAGCGATGTGGAGCACTCGGGGGCTGCCGGCAGCGTGCAGAGCACTCGGGGGCTGTTGGTAGGATAGAGAGCTCTCGGGGGGCTGCTGGCAGTGTGCAGAGCACTCAGGGGGCTGCTGGCAGCATGGAGAGCTCTTGGGGGGCTGCTGTCAGCGATGTGGAGCACTCAGGGGGAATGCCAGCAGTGTGGTGCACTCAGGGGGGCTGCCAACAGCAGCGTGGAGCCCCAGCTGCCACCTCATCATTTGGCAGTGGTGCCGGTGCCCCGATGGAACACTCTGCATCCAGCACGGCGCTGCCGGCTCCGGTGCCTTCATTCTATGACTCACAGGACTTGGCCGGTGCTACCGCTGCGCTCGGGGCGTCTGTGGACTCGGCCCCGCCGTTTGACCTCGGCACCGCCCGCTCTGCCCGGGACACGGATCCACGGCCAGGCTGGGGGTCCTGCCCGTGACCGTCCTGTCCGGGAGCTGCCGGTGCTCGGAGGTCCCCAATCCCCGCCCAGGGACCCTCCCCGCAGCCCCGGCTCCCTGCCTGGACGCCGCTGCTCGACGCGGCCGTTCCGCCCGGGAACGCCAGGGTTCCGTGCCGAGAAGCCGCGGCTCAGCCCGGTACAGCTCCCTGAGGGCTCACCGGGAGCTCACCTGTATAGCTCACCGGCCCGGCCNCCGGCGCTGACGTCAGCCCGGGCTCCCGGGCCGATATAACCCCCGGCCGCGCCGCCGGCTCAGCTCCCGCGGGACGGATCGCGCTCGCTCCGCCGCCAGCACCGGCAGGAACAGGGCACGGGCACAGCGCACCGGGTACGGGACGGGGCATGGGAACCGGGCAGGGACAGCACCGGGGCCGGGGGCGCGCAGAGGGGACGGAACGGGGCGGCCGGGCGCGGAGGGGGCTCCGCACGCGGGACGGTCCCCGCGCCGCCGGGGCCGCCGTTCCGTCCGGCCTCCGCAGCCGCCCCGGTCTCTGCTGTGGCGCTGAGCCCCCGGCCCCGTAGGTGCAGAGGGACCGAGGATGCGGCGGGCACTGCTGACCCTCCTGCTGCTGCTCGTCCGCCCGCCGCCCGCCGCCGCCCGCCCCGCCACCACCGACGGCTCCATCCCGGCGCCCGGGACCGGGGCTCAGGACCACCCGCTCTGGCCGCCGCTGGCGCCGCCGCCGCCGGGGCCGTGGCGAGGGCGGCGGGACGAGCCGCCGCTCTCCATCGACCTCACCTTCCACCTGCTGCGGCACCTCTTGCTGCTCGCCCGCGCCCAGAGCCAGCGCGCCCGCGCCGATTCCAACCGCCGCATCCTCGACGCCGTGGGGCGCTGACCCCCCCCGGAATTCCCGGATACCCCGAACCCCCTGTGACCCTGGGGCTGCACCGGCCTCCAGCCACCGCCTCGGCCTCTGCACTCGAGGGCGCTCGGCACCAACACCGCGGGCTGAACCCGCCTCAGCCCCAGCGCTGGGGCCAGTGGGAGCGGAACCGGCCCCGGGACCCGTCCGCACCGGTTTTGTAATAAAACGTGGTGGAAACCCGAGGCGTGAGCGAGTGCGGGGTGGGGGCAGCTGGGGCTGTGCAAGGCCAGGGACTGGGCAAACTGTGAACGTGCTCACCGGGAATGGGGAATGGGGGAATAGGCTCAGTGGGAACGAGGGAATGGGCTCACCAGGAACAGGGAATGGGCTTATCAGGAATGAAGAAGGGGCTCACCAGGAATGGGGAAACAAACATTGGGAGTCGTGGAATGGGTTAACCAGGAGGGGACAAACAGACTCACTGAGAATAGGGAAAGGGCTCGCTGGGAAGGGAGAAAGGGCTCAGGAGCAGGAGACAGGATNCTCCGCACGCGGGACGGTCCCCGCGCCGCCGGGGCCGCCGTTCCCGTCCGGCCTCCGCAGCCGCCCCGGTCTCTGCTGTGGCGCTGAGCCCCCGGCCCCGTAGGTGCAGAGGGACCGAGGATGCGGCGGGCACTGCTGACCCTCCTGCTGCTGCTCGTCCGCCCGCCGCCCGCCGCCGCCCGCCCCGCCACCACCGACGGCTCCATCCCGGCGCCCGGGACCGGGGCTCAGGACCACCCGCTCTGGCCGCCGCTGGCGCCGCCGCCGCCGGGGCCGTGGCGAGGGCGGCGGGACGAGCCGCCGCTCTCCATCGACCTCACCTTCCACCTGCTGCGGCACCTCTTGCTGCTCGCCCGCGCCCAGAGCCAGCGCGCCCGCGCCGATTCCAACCGCCGCATCCTCGACGCCGTGGGGCGCTGACCCCCCCCGGAATTCCCGGATACCCCGAACCCCCTGTGACCCTGGGGCTGCACCGGCCTCCAGCCACCGCCTCGGCCTCTGCACTCGAGGGCGCTCGGCACCAACACCGCGGGCTGAACCCGCCTCAGCCCCAGCGCTGGGGCCAGTGGGAGCGGAACCGGCCCCGGGACCCGTCCGCACCGGTTTTGTAATAAAACGTGGTGGAAACCCGAGGCGTGAGCGAGTGCGGGGTGGGGGCAGCTGGGGCTGTGCAAGGCCAGGGACTGGGCAAACTGTGAACGTGCTCACCGGGAATGGGGAATGGGGGAATAGGCTCAGTGGGAACGAGGGAATGGGCTCACCAGGAACAGGGAATGGGCTTATCAGGAATGAAGAAGGGGCTCACCAGGAATGGGGAAACAAACATTGGGAGTCGTGGAATGGGTTAACCAGGAGGGGACAAACAGACTCACTGAGAATAGGGAAAGGGCTCGCTGGGAAGGGAGAAAGGGCTCAGGAGCAGGAGACAGGATGAGCTGGGCTGGGTAGGAGCAGCTGGGCCAGCAGCACAAACCCCCCAGCAGTGGGAACAAGGCTGTGTGTGTTCTGGGACAGGAGGTGACACACCATGTCCTTCAGGGGGGATGCCATGCTCACGGCCCCCCAGGTGTGGGACAGGTGGGAAGCAAATGGGGCAGAGATGGGAGCAGTGGGTCCCCCCCAGCAGTGAGCCAGGCACAGGGGGGCTGCACCCATCTGCCCGCAGGGGCATGAGCAGGGAAGCAGTCCCTCCCCAGGAAGGGGGCTCGGGCTGGGAGCTGGGGGAGGGACAGACACAGACCCTTTGTGGGGGGACGTGGCCGCCCATGTGGGAGCACCAGGACTGGGGGAAGCCTCTGTGGGACACACGGTGCTGCTGAGTGGGTCAGGGCTGGAGTCGTGGGTGGGGAGGGGGGCACTGTGGTGGGCCGTGTTTCAGGCCCCCAACCAAGAGGACGGGGATGAATCCTTCCGAGGCAGCTGGGGGAGGTTCGGCTTCCTTGTGGGTGGCCCTCCAGCTTGGTCTGTGGAAGGTGTCTGGGGCAGTGGATGGGTCTGGATGTCCCTTCCCACCTAAACCAACCAGAAATTCTGTGATAACATCCCAATACCTGCTNTCTCCCCCTCCGCCCCCGCCGCCCGGTGCGTGCCCGGCGCTGACGTCAGCCCGGGCTCCCGGGCCGATATAACCCCCGGCCGCGCCGCCGGCTCAGCTCCCGCGGGACGGATCGCGCTCGCTCCGCCGCCAGCACCGGCAGGAACAGGGCACGGGCACAGCGCACCGGGTACGGGACGGGGCATGGGAACCGGGCAGGGACAGCACCGGGGCCGGGGGCGCGCAGAGGGGACGGAACGGGGCGGCCGGGCGCGGAGGGGGCTCCGCACGCGGGACGGTCCCCGCGCCGCCGGGGCCGCCGTTCCGTCCGGCCTCCGCAGCCGCCCCGGTCTCTGCTGTGGCGCTGAGCCCCCGGCCCCGTAGGTGCAGAGGGACCGAGGATGCGGCGGGCACTGCTGACCCTCCTGCTGCTGCTCGTCCGCCNCGGGAGCTCACCTGTATAGCTCACCGGCCCGGCCCCGGTCGCCGGCCTTGGTGCCCCAGCGCGTCCCGGCCGTTCAGCACCGCGGACAGCGGCGGAGAATGAGGCTGGAGATGCGGCAGAGCCCGGAGGGGAACCGGGGGACCGGAGAAGCGAGGGTTAGCACAGCCCAAGGCACCTGCTCTCACCGGTCCCCGCCCCGCCGTGCCTCTTTGGTGAACGTCAGAAAAGCACCGGAGTGGTGGCTCCCGAAAGCGGCGAGAGCGGGCTCTGCCGCTCCGCCCCTCCGCCCCTCAACCCCGTCCCGCCGCCGGGTGCCCGCTCCCCGCCGCCCCGGTGCCCCCCTCTCCCCCTCCGCCC
>WAAE01011824.1:0-27563 GCA_013400495.1 Nicator chloris | reverse complement strand
CTCTGCTGTGGCGCTGAGCCCCCGGCCCCGTAGGTGCAGAGGGACCGAGGATGCGGCGGGCACTGCTGCCCCTCCTGCTGCTGCTCGTCCGCCCGCCGCCCGCCGCCGCCCGCCCCGCCACCACCGACGGCTCCATCCCGGCGCCCGGGACCGGGGCTCAGGACCACCCGCTCTGGCCGCCGCTGGCGCCGCCGCCGCCGGGGCCGTGGCGAGGGCGGCGGGACGAGCCGCCGCTCTCCATCGACCTCACCTTCCACCTGCTGCGGCACCTCTTGCTGCTCGCCCGCGCCCAGAGCCAGCGCGCCCGCGCCGATTCCAACCGCCGCATCCTCGACGCCGTGGGGCGCTGACCCCCCCCGGAATTCCCGGATACCCCGAACCCCCTGTGACCCTGGGGCTGCACCGGCCTCCAGCCACCGCCTCGGCCTCTGCACTCGAGGGCGCTCGGCACCAACACCGCGGGCTGAACCCGCCTCAGCCCCAGCGCTGGGGCCAGTGGGAGCGGAACCGGCCCCGGGACCCGTCCGCACCGGTTTTGTAATAAAACGTGGTGGAAACCCGAGGCGTGAGCGAGTGCGGGGTGGGGGCAGCTGGGGCTGTGCAAGGCCAGGGACTGGGCAAACTGTGAACGTGCTCACCGGGAATGGGGAATGGGGGAATAGGCTCAGTGGGAACGAGGGAATGGGCTCACCAGGAACAGGGAATGGGCTTATCAGGAATGAAGAAGGGGCTCACCAGGAATGGGGAAACAAACATTGGGAGTCGTGGAATGGGTTAACCAGGAGGGGACAAACAGACTCACTGAGAATAGGGAAAGGGCTCGCTGGGAAGGGAGAAAGGGCTCAGGAGCAGGAGACAGGATGAGCTGGGCTGGGTAGGAGCAGCTGGGCCAGCAGCACAAACCCCCCAGCAGTGGGAACAAGGCTGTGTGTGTTCTGGGACAGGAGGTGACACACCATGTCCTTCAGGGGGGATGCCATGCTCACGGCCCCCCAGGTGTGGGACAGGTGGGAAGCAAATGGGGCAGAGATGGGAGCAGTGGGTCCCCCCCAGCAGTGAGCCAGGCACAGGGGGGCTGCACCCATCTGCCCGCAGGGGCATGAGCAGGGAAGCAGTCCCTCCCCAGGAAGGGGGCTCGGGCTGGGAGCTGGGGGAGGGACAGACACAGACCCTTTGTGGGGGGACGTGGCCGCCCATGTGGGAGCACCAGGACTGGGGGAAGCCTCTGTGGGACACACGGTGCTGCTGAGTGGGTCAGGGCTGGAGTCGTGGGTGGGGAGGGGGGCACTGTGGTGGGCCGTGTTTCAGGCCCCCAACCAAGAGGACGGGGATGAATCCTTCCGAGGCAGCTGGGGGAGGTTCGGCTTCCTTGTGGGTGGCCCTCCAGCTTGGTCTGTGGAAGGTGTCTGGGGCAGTGGATGGGTCTGGATGTCCCTTCCCACCTAAACCAACCAGAAATTCTGTGATAACATCCCAATACCTGCTGGAAGGGCAGCATGGCAGGACTGGAGCAGGAAGGAATGTTTTTGGTGGTACCTGGGAAGAACTGGGTGGGGAGGTGACAGCAGTGGAGGTCAGTGCTCAGGGCAGGCAGGAGTGCAGGCAGCACAGTGCTTCACAACACTGGCAGGGTGTGCAGCCCTCAGATCTCACCTGAGCTGCTTGCAGTGACCCAGCGGCTCTGGTAGGAGGCTGCTCCAAGGGGCAATGGAGCTGGGGAGCACAGCCTTTGGGAACGAGCTCAAGGCTGGAGATTCCCCACTCCAGGCCCTGCTCCAGCTGCTTGTGCTGTGGCCACTGGGACTTGACAGGGGAAATTCCACCGGAGCATGAGTGCCCTGGAGCTGGAAGGCCATGCTGGCAAGGATTGTAGTGGGACAATCCCTCCTAGGAGATATTTATACCAGACTGGACACGGACAGCCTGCTTCAGCAGGGCTGGGGCTGCTGGGGCTCTAGGGGCATCTTGCCTCTCTCACAGCCGTGGGTGACTTCCCAGCTGGAGGGACCACAGCCCCTTTGGGCAGCTTATTCCAGGCACCCTGTGTGATCAGCCTCGCTGCAAAATAACCCCAAATCTTTGGAGGCCAGTTTGTGCCTGTTGCTGCTGGTCCTCTTACTGGGCTCCACTGGGAAGAGCCTGGCTTCCTCCTCCTTCCCTCCCATTAGGCCAGTATGCACATAGGTACCCTGAAACATTCCAGTTCCTCCTCATGCAGCACAAGCTCCAGTCCCTTTGGCATTGCTTTGGCCTTCTCCTGGACTCCAGATGCCACATCCTTCTTGCCCCAGGAAGCCCCAGCCTGGCCAGGATGCTGCATCCACAGCTCTCCACACTTCATCCTCCCCAGCCAGTGGGCTGTTGTCTCCCTGGATCCACTGGGAACGGGTGTCACTGCTGCCTCCCTGAGTCAGTGTCACCACTGAGGATTTTGTTGTCCCTCATGCCCCTCAGTAGCTGTAGTTGGACACTTGTGATTAGTAATTACATCATGAACCTCATAGGCTCAGCTAATCTTCTCTTCTAAGGAGAAGGGAAGCCCATCCCAAGAGCAGTGGGCTGTCTGGATGAGAGGCACCAGGAGTGTTGTCAGCAGAACCAGGGGAAAAGGCAATTCTGGCAACAGGAGGTCACAATCACTGGCTCATTGACCACCTACTCAGAATGGACCCCAACTCAAAGGGAGGAAAGAGCTGCACCTGTGGAGTGATCAGCCTGAGGAGGGAGATACACCCACTAAAGAGGAGTTTGAGCCCTAATTAATAACAGAGTTCTGTAATTGGTACCCAATGAATGCTGGTTCTTTGCTCAAGTGTATAAATAGTGTCAAGTTCTGATGCTCAGGGAGCAGGGAACAGCCTTGTGGAAACTCTGAGCTTCTGGCTCTGCAGTAACTGGAATAGAAGCAGAAATCCCTTCCCTTGGTTTGTGGATTACCAGTGAAGCACGCAGCTGTTTGTGATGCCCCAGGTGGGGTAGCCAGAGTGTCCTGCCCCCACTGACTGGCCATTGCAGGGAAAGGGGCTTGGCAGGGTGAGCCCCAGTGCACACCAACCTCGTGGTCGGGCCCTGTGGGTGACCAGCCCTGACACGGGGACAACCAGTGACCCAATGGCACATTCTGGAGGTATTTCCTCACTGAAGGCGGTGGTTGGAAATTGTCAAGAAGCAGGATTTTGTGTTTGGGCTGTGCATAAGCTGAAGAAAAAAAATATTTTGTTTCTACAGTTTGGTGATGCACGTCTTGTATTTTTGATGTTTGCACACATGTTTTCACATGCAGAGCTGGTGATGTGAGAACTGGGATTTGGATGTGTGCTGAGGGATGGTGTGTGAAACACTGGAAATTCCACAACTGAAATGGGTTCTTCTGCTTCTGTAGCAATTGCACTTTGCTCTCCTCTAGGATGCATCCTGAAGAGTTAGGATGACCCTATGACTCAAGATAAATTGAAAAATCACTGTAATCAATGGTTGCCTCATTCTGAATTAGATGACGGTGAAAAAAAGGCCAGAAAACAACAGGACTTTAAAATATAATACAGTTTTACAGTTGATGTTACTTTGTAGGAGGCAAAATGAATGGGATGAAGTCCCTGATGTAGATCTGGTTTTCACTTTAAAAAATAATTAATAAAGTAAGAAAAAAATGTGGTTTAGTAGATTCAAAAGTATCAAAATGGAATATATTCTTTGAGAAATGAAGAAAGGAGGATAAGGGGAAAGATATTTGTGCTATGGGACAAGAAGATAAAAGAGACAAAAATCTAAAGCCCAGCTGTTGGCAGCTCCTCCGACACAAGGATGAAAGCTGGAGGTGGGCAGAGGATCTGGCCATGACACCTGGTTCTGACACATCCCATTTCCAGTAGGATCAGGGAGAAAGGTAAGCAGGCACTGCAAGCACATTTAGGGCAGCAGATGGACCTGAGGGAGAGGGAGTGGATGTGCAGGTGCCCGTCACACTTTGCTGAATCAGAAGCAGCGAGCAGGGTCACATCACAGCAGTCCTGATGGAATGTGTAATGTGGTTAAAACCATGATGTCAATCCATAATCCAAAGCAGGAGGACCTCCAGGCTCTCCTGGAATATTTGTTTCCACATGAGGTATGGAGGGCAGTTTAGAAAAGGTTTGAGAAGAAGGAGTTAGGAAAATAGGATTAGATCAAAAGGTTCATGGTATCCCAAATCCTCACAAATTTCATCCTAAGAAAGACCCAGAGTGGGATCTCAATCAGAGTGCTGGTGAGTCACTAAAATTATACTAGAAAATAATTTTATTGGGATTCTAAGAGGAAGTGAAGAAACTGAAACACCTTGCCAAGTTGTATGAAGGGAAGAGGGAGCAAAGGAGTCTCCACTGGCTCGGTGTGAAAGATTGTGTGAAGTGGCTCCCAAATGGATGGATTCAGATCCAGCAAGGGAAGGAAGCAGGATGCTGTTTAACAGGCTTTCTGTTGGGCAGCTGGCACCTGGTGTTAGAAAGAAACTCCAGAATAGAGAAGTGGAGGGGATGGTTGTTTCCCAAGTGATGCCTGTAAGGATAGGGAAGAGGTAGAAGAGAAGAGCCACGAGAAATTACAGAATCCATTCTCAGGGGAAGCAATTTCAGAGATGAGGCTGGGGATTAACACCCCTCCAAAAATGGGCTCCCCAGGGTGCCCACTGCAGACAGGAGGGGCACTGGGAAAAGGAGCATCCCCAGATTACAAACAGGCAGAAGGGAAAATCAGAGGACACAGAAAATCAGAAGACACATTAGGCTGGACTGAAGGGGAGCAGAGGCATTTCCTGTTCCCCTGGCCAATCCTTTGATTCCAGTTAAACTGGGGAAGGAAACAATGGATTTTCTAGTGGATAATGGAGCAGTTAGTTCTGTAGTTACTGTGCAGAACCTTTAAGCAAAAACAGGGAGGAAATTCCTCAGGAGCAGGTAATCCCTCAGGCCATTTCCCATCACGTGGAATTCGAGGCTGGGAACACAAAATGACCCCATCACTTTCTCTGCATGCCAGAGTGCCCCTTGCCATGGCTGGGGAGGATTTGCTGTGCCAGCCAGGCAGGTCTTTACTGACAGAAGCAGTGGCTTGGTAAATGGAGATGGGAAATCTGGGCACACTGTGGTCACTGCCAGGAAGGTACTGGAAAACAATCCACTGCTCATGAACAGCTCTTCCCAGAAAACCAAACTGGGAGCTCTCACTTGGGCCCTGGCATTGAGTTGAGGAAAGGAAGTCAATATTTATACTGACCCAAAACCTGCCTTTGGCACAGTCCGTGCTCATGGAGCAGTTTGGGAAGAGCAAGGAGCTTGGCCCTCACAGAGGATTTCAGAAAAATATCTATCTGAAATTCCAAAGATATGGAAAGCATTTCTTTAACCAAAAGACATCACAATAATACGTTGCAAAACCCTCCAGAAAAATAATCCAGGTATTGTAAAGGGAAACAGAAGAGCAGATCCAGCAGTGGAAAACTGCATTGAGGAAACCAAGTTATGAAGGAGCTTTGATTCCACAAACCTGTGTAGATTCATCTCCAACTTATGTTACCAAAGGAGAGAAACAATGAGTGGAACAGCTTAACTGTACTAAAAATAAGGAAGGATGGTGGAAAACACCTGGAAAGCAGCTCTTGGAGATAATGGAAGTCCAACTTAAAGGGCTGCATCAAGAGACAGACACAGGAGCAGATGCATCACTGCTTTTAGCAAAAAAATCTTTGTATGCAAGATGCAAAGTTTAGCAGACAGAGTAATTAAAATTTATCCTTTGCTGTGTTAACCACCCAAAAATAAGAAAGAAAATATAGGGAGGAAGCACAAAGCAAGGAATAACCCCTGAGAAACATTGGCAAATGGCTTTTACAGAATCACCCAGCTGTAATTAATGCACTTTTCTGGTTGGCTGGTGTTACCAAGCAGTTCATACACCTGAAGAAAAGGCCTTGGAGGCCCAAGTCTGTCTGTCTGTCTAATCCTGAACCTGAAGCAAAAATATCAGAGGCAGTGGACAATGCAGGATGGGCTTGGAATGCAGAATGCAGCACTGAACTCCAGTGGAGAAGATCTCCAGGACACTCCTGTGGAAGGAGCTGATTGCAAACTCCCCATGGATGGGAGCAGCTTTGTGAAAGGTGGGCTCTGGAAAGCCAGGAGTGCAGTGCTAACTCAGCACGAGGTAACAGAAGCCAAAGCTCTGACCCCAACACATCGCTCAGAAAGCAGAGCTGACTGCACTGCCAGAGCCTGGCAGCTCTCACACGAAAGGCTGGAAATGTATGGACTGACTCAAATTTTGCTGCTGGAGTGGCCCATGCCCTTGGAGCCGTTTGGAAAGAGAGGGAGGGCTGTGAAGCTCTAAGGGGTCTCCCAGGACACGTGGACAAGTAACACAGAGATTGTTAGAGGGCGTGCAGCCGCCTCCAAAGGTGGCAACCATGCATTGCAAGGCTCATCCAGCCAGAGAAACCCCAGTGAGTGTTGGAAATGGCTTGGCTGACAAAGAGGGAAAGTGCCAAGGTTGTAAGACCCTGATAACAGCCCTGGAGGAGGGTGGGTTACATCCAGCAAACAGGTAATGACTCCCCCACACCTCAGGAGGGAGGTGGCAGAGGAACAACACGGGGGAACTCACTGGAGTCTCTGGCAGAAGCACTGAAGCCTCAAGTTTTGAGCCCAAAAATAACTGGTACCATAAAAATCATCATTAAAAGAGCCCAACCTGTTTAAGGAGCAATGCACAGGTGGCCCACACCCAGGACTGTTAGGAAAGACAGTTGTCTGTGGCTGTCTTGTGCCAGCTAATGTTTCCTTATTTACTGATATTAGTGATTAATAGGTACTAGCCAATATCCTTGTTTTGAGAACAAGGATTGTGTGTCAGAACAAAGAATGATAAGAGAAGTATCTTATGACCCGACCACATATTTAAAATACTCTCAAGGAGAAAAGATTCATCAGAAGATCTGGAACCACACCAAAACAAGTCCTCAGAAATTATTAGCATATGTGCTTGTATTCAGGGAATGTGATGAATATGTGTTATTTTCAGGAATATAACCTGGTCTGTTAGGTTACTGGGCATGCATGCTTTGAGGAGAATTTCCCAGACATCCAGCACTCCTAATAAAGCAATGTAAACTTTCTAACCTAGCTAATTGTTTGGAGGGTTTATTTCCCAGTTTTCCGTGACACCAGAGCTTTCCCCTCTTGCACCAACCAGAGCAGAGAAGTGATTAGGGTTTCTTAAAAGAAAAAATACCCAGATTGGGTGTCCCAGAAGGAATTTCTACAGCTGGTGAACCCTACTTAATAGCAGAAATGGTGCAGGAAGTGTCCAAGTTTTCAGTCTATTTGGGAACTACACACCTCATGGCTCCCACAGTCCAGCAGGAAGACAGAAAGGATGGATCAGACAACAAAGAGGCAAATACCCAAGTGACAACTAAAGGCTGGAGTGGAGCACCATCTTTGGCTCTTAGAAGAGTTTGTGTCAGTCCCTGGGTCACAGCAGAACGGGTGCTGTGGAAACACCACGTGGAAGGCACAGCCTTGTAGCCACTCACGGAGCTCAGGCGTGTGCAAGGCCACGAGCAGAGCCAAAGAAACGTTCAGCTTCTCTTTCACAGACTTCATCCTGCTTCACAGGGTTTTGAATCAGAGCCCCCACCCTTCCCTTGGGTACCCTGGACAGTCTTTTGCGTCTGGAGAAGTGGTCTGTGAACAGGAGAGGATGAGACTCCACAGGAAGGGTGGGAAGGTGCTTTCCCAACAGTGTTAACGATACAGGAATCAGCTCCTGGACCCATTGCACATGTGAAAAGGGTCCCTGAGCCTGGACAAGACACATGGAACTCACACCAGGCTGGAAACCTGAAGTTCCAACTGACTGAGGACACAGAAGTGTGTCCTTTAATTTTTTAATCTGTTTGTGTAAATTAATTTTGCAAGTGCAGTACTTATATAATACATTGTTACTTTATGGTGATCCATTATATAATAAGTTGTCACTTTACAGCTTGTCCCATCAATTGGGAAAATTCAAGCTCCATCAGTAAAACTGCTGGGTTTCCCAGTGCCACAATCAGTGAAGGACCCTTTGGACTGGGGAATTTTAATCTTAGATTTAAATCTGATATTGCTCCTTAAGTCCCAAAACCCTGTGAGGATTTTCCATGGGTTTAACATAAGCCAAGAGAAAGGTGATTGGCATTGGTGTGAGGGATTGACCACGGCTGGACACCACAGCTGCTCCATCACTCCTCCCTCACTTGGACAGGGAAGAGAACATATAAGAAAAGCTCATGGCTCGGGATAAGGACAGAGAAAGCTCACCAATTGCTATTGTGGGCAAAGCAGACTTGATTTGGGAAAATTAGTTTAATTTATTACCAATCAAATCAGAGTAGGGTAACAAGAAGTAAAACAAATTCTGAAACCACCTGTCCCTCACCCCTCCCTCCATCCCAGGATCAGCTTTATTCCCAATTCTCCACCTCTTCCCTTCCAGTGGTGCAGTGAGACAGGAGAGGGGTTACAGTCACTTCACCCGGGGGTTTCTGCCCCTGATAACATCTCAGGGAGAGGAGTCCTTGCCCTGCACAGTGTGGGAGGGAGACAGACCTCTGCAGGCTCCAGCACCAGTCCTTCCACGGGCTGTGGCTCCTCACAGGCTGCTCCAGTGTGTGTCCCTTCCATGGGGACAGTCCCTCGGGGGCTGTTCCAGCCCAAGTCCCCCACAGGGTCACAGGTCCTGCCAACAAACCTGCTCCAGCACGGGCTCCTCTCCCCAAGGCTCCAAAGGTCCCTGCCAGGACCCTGCTCCGGCACGGGCGTCCCCCGGGGTCACAGACCCCTTTGGGTCCCCATCTGCTCTGGGGTGGGCTCCTGAGGGCCTGCAGGGGGGTCTCTGCTGCCCTGGGCACCCACAGGCTGCAGGGGAATCCTTGCTCCAGGACTTGGAGCCTCCTTTGGTTCCTTTGCGCTGACCCGAGAGGCTCCAGGGCCGTGGCTCATCGTTCCTCTCTGGCTGCAATTGCCTCTACACGAGAACTTTTTCCTCCTCAAATACATTATCCCTGAGGTGTTGCTGCCATCACTGATGGACCCTGCCCTGGCCAGCAGCAGGTTCATCCCGGAGCCAGCTGGCTGTGGCTCTCTTGGACTTGGGGGAAGCTTCTGCCAGCTTCTCACAGAGGTTGCCACTACCAAAACCTTGCCACACAAACCCGATACAAACCCAGTAAAATGGACAAAACTCCATGAATGGAACAAGTGATGACAGGGTGTGGACAACCCACCTGCCTTTGTGTGGGAAAGTGAAAAGACATTTCTAGGAATGTTAACATTATGCCCCTTATGGAGAAAAAGGCCTTTAGAAGCACCATTATGGACAAGAATAAAGAGAAATAATGATGCCTCTTGGAGACCCCCTTGAACAGCAACTGGAGCAGGCTGTGTGTTAGAATCCATACTCAGTGCACAGATCACCTCTTCCTGAAATCTCAGGTGGGGTACAATTCAACTGGACAAGCAGAGGCATCAGCAAATTCCAGGGGGCTGCCCAGAGGACAGGCTGGTTTGGGAGGGCAGTAGCAGGTGATGAGCATCTGGACACAAAGCAAAGGAAGAAAATTGCCCAGAACAGAAGAGAACTAAGGTGGGGCTCTCCTGAGGCTTCTCAAGCACTGGAGTGGCACCCACGGCACCCAGCTGAGGGGCTGCCGGGTGCTTGAGTCCCTCGCAGTCACCTCTGGAGGGTGACAGCAACAAGGGACCATCCCTGAGGAGGGGAGGGGAGAGGCGAATGCTGCATCCATGCTGTCAGGTGCAGGCACGGAGGAGCCACAGCCCCTCACGGTCCCCAGGCATCACCCAAGCCCTCCCAGGCACGTTTGGTGAAGGAGCAGACGGTGGCAGGGAGCAGCTGGGCTGGGCCCTGGGGTTGGTCCGCGGGCAGCCGCATCGCCTCTGCTGGGAGTGACAGCTCGGGGACGGGGAGCGGAGCTGTCCCGTCTGTCACCCGCGCTCCGGGACCTCGCACCTCACCCGGCGCGGTTGTCGCGGTGTGCCGGCTGCCGGGGGTGCGCAGGGCTCGGCCCTTGCTGTCCCCTGGCTGGGCAGGTGTGGCAGCGGGGACCTCCCCGGTGGAGCCCAGCCGCGGGGGACCCTCCCAGCCCGAGGACCCCGGCCCCGCGCATCACCGGCCCCGCGCATCACCACGCCATGGCGACCGGGCCCGCCGCTGACGCAGCCACCGCTGCTCCCGGGGGACGCTGCCGGGCTCGGGGGCGCGGGCGCGACCCCGCGCTGATGTGGCTGCGTGTGTACCCAGCCAGCTCATCCCGACAGTGTTTGCTCGGAGCCCCAGGGGACGGCGCTGATGCGGCACCCAGGCGGGGTGACAGGATGGGACACCCGGGGGGGTGACAGGATGGGACACCCGGGGGGGTGACAGGATGGGGCACCCGGGGAGGGTGATAGGATGGGACACCCGGGGGGGTGACAGGATGGGACACCCAGGTCGGGGGGACAGGATGGGACACCCAGGTCGGGGGGACAGGATGGGACACCCAGGTCGGGGGGACAGGATGGGACACCCAGGTCGGGGGGACAGGATGGGACACCCAGGTCGGGGGGACAGGATGGGACACCCAGGTCGGGGGGACAGGATGGGACACCCAGGTCGGGGGGACAGGATGGGACACCCAGGTCGGGGGGACAGGATGGGACACCCAGGTCGGGGGGACAGGATGGGACACCCAGGTCGGGGGGACAGGATGGGACACCCAGGGGGGTGACAGGATGGGGCCCCCGAGGATCCTCGCCCCCCGCAGCGGCTGCGGGGCAGAGCCCCACTCACAGGGCACAAGGCTCCAAGCGCCCGGGTTGCACCGGGGCTCTGGGGTCTCAGCCCCTTGCCTGAAGTCCTGGGGGCACTGCTGGGGCGATGGGGCAGGCGCTGTGTCGGGCTAGACCCTGTGGGGCCAGTGCAGAGCTGCTCTGGGGCAACCCCCACCTCCACCCCACCCACACACCACACGGGAGAACGTGTCCTCACACACTTTTAATGTTGTAGAGGGGCAGCGCCCATGTGGGGAATTCCAGCAGCAGGGATGGAGCTCGCCTGAGAGTGCCAGGGATGGCCATAGCCGGGGTGAGGGTGACAGAGACAGCCATATCCAGGTGTGACAGGGACAGCCAAAGCTGAGGGCAGGCCAGCATTACCCCACGGCTTCATTTCAGTGCTGACCTGTGCAGAAAAGTAGCCTCAGCCCTGTGACCCCGGGATCCCCTTCCCACTCCCTGCAGCAGGGATCCAGGGATGGCCTGGGGGAGCCTGAGGTGTGACCTTCCCATCCACATCCCCATCCCCATTCCCAGGAGGTGTCTCTGCCCACGGCACCCCACGGCTGTCTCATGAGGGTCTCACCATGGGGAGAACTCGCTGGCTTCTGCCTCGGCCCCACATCTGCAGAGGGAAAGAGGGAACAAGGCAGAGTCTGGGATACCCCGGCACTCTGAAGGACCCGTGCTGCTGCCTGTGGACAACGGCCAGCCCGGCAGGCGTGGCACTGGACACGGCACAGGGCATGGCACGGCACAGGGCAGCCATGGCACACACTCACCCTCAGCAGCCTCGGGCACCTCCAGGCTGTCTGGCCGGTCCTCATCCGCTGCGGCCTCGCTGCTGTCCCCGGGTCCATCGCCCTCCTCCTCACCCAGGGGCTCTGTGGGCAGGGGACAGCTCCAGTGGGACCTCCCCTCCTTCCCTCACGCATTATGGGGACACACCAGGACACGCCAGGAGGGAGGTGACCGAGCAGGACACGCCAGGATGTTCCCAGGAGGAATGTGACCAGCCCAGTGTGGGAACCAGGGAGAGCCTGGGGCAGGACTGACCCTCCAGGGTCCCTGGGTGGTGCTACAGGTGGGGGGTCACATCCCCAGTACTGTGTGGGATCCCCACAGTGTCCCCCCGGGACAGCAGCAATTTCCCCAGTGCAGGCACCTGTCTGGAACTCGATGGTCCTCAGCATCTCGGCCACGTAGTCCACGTTGATGGAGAAGTGGTCCATATTCTCATAGCCAGGCTCAGGGCGGCTGCTCATCGATGCCTTGGACATGTCTGTGATCCTGCAGGGCAGAGACACCCTGGGAGCTCCAGGGCCCAGCACCCAGAGGGCCACCAGCCAAAGGCCTTTTCCCTCCATAGTCCCCACTCACTTTTTCAGGAGTTCCTTGGAGTGCTGTGAAGGAAAGCAAGGGGGGATCAGTGTCTCCTAGACATCACCCTCACCACAGGTCCACCCCTGCACATCCCAGGGGCACCCACAGATCCTTCTGGATGAGCACAGCCCCCTTGTTTAGACCTGTGAGGCAGCCCCACGCCCCTCAGGGAACCACGGCACTACCAGACAGCCCCAGGGCAGTCCCAGCGCCCCTGTCCCCTCCTCTCCCCGTTCCCCTGGCAGGACCTGCAGGTACAGGGCCATCTGGGGCTCCTCCATGGCCTGGATGGCTGACTCCACCAGTTTGGAGGAGGCCTCCAGGTGGTCTCCGTACTGGCGGATGAGCCCACGGACACGCTGCAGCTTGGCCTCCTGCTCAGCTGCGATGCTCTGCAGCAGCTCCTTCTTCCGCTCCTCCAGGATGCCGTAGAGCGCGTCAAACCGCAGCCCCACGTGCTGCTTCTGCCGCCGGCCGTTCTCCTGCGGGCGGGAGTCGGGGGCTGCACCGTGTGCCCCCAGCACGGCCCCGGGGCTGGACCGTCCCAGCGCCACCACGCCCCTCCACGGGCAGCGCCCCGGGGCCCGAGCCCTCAGTCCCCACCTCGATGGTGTGGCAGATCTCCTCCATCTGCGTGATGATGGCCTGGATCCGGTCGTTGCCCGCCACCAGCATGGCAATGCCGTCGCTGAGCTCACTCTGGGGGTAGAGGGCATGGGCGTGAGGGTGGCTGCGTGGGTACCCTGGGCCCCCCAAGGCCCCAGGGCCCCCCCACCTTCTGGCGCTGGTAGACGGCCGGCAGCGGGGCCACCTCGCAGTCCTTGTGTGCCCCAAACACCTTGCAGAGGGAGCAGGTGGGCGCCTCGCAGCGCAGGCAGTAGATGTTGATCCGCTCGTCCTCGTGCTCCTCGCACATGAGGTGCTGCTCAGCCTTGGCGTGAAGGGGTCTACATGGGGGTTGGGGGTGTCAGAGAGACACCCCGGCCCCCAGAGACAGCACCAGCCCCAGCACCTGCCCAGCCCTAGAGATACCTCTGGCTCCCAGGGACCCTTCTCCCCTAGGGACACTCCTGGCACCAGAATGTCTCTGGCCCTGGAGACATCCCCAGCCCCAGGGATATTCCCTGGCCCTGTATGGGCCCCGTGACTCCCCAGTTCCTGCTGGGATCCCACCCCCAGCCCTCTCCGTGGGCTCGCTGTCACCCGCAGGTCTCGCCCCCCGCCCCGCCCCGGGGTCCCCGCGCCTCCGCACCGGGCCGACTCCTGCTTGTAGATGTCGATGATGTTCTCCACGAGCAGGTTCCGCTGCAATCCGTACACGCCGTGCCGGTCCAGCACCACCTCGTGCCGGCACGACGGGCACCGGAACCGCCCGCCCGACGGCACGGCGCTGGAGCCCCGCGACTGCCACAGCGGGTTGGAGGCCTGGGGAGGTAGGCGAGGGGTCACGGCGGCGGCACCCCGCACCCCCGGTACCCCCGGCACGCCCCGGTAACTCCCGCCCCCACGGATCTGCGCCCCACAGCCCCCCGGCATGGACCCGGGCTCGGACGTGGGCACGGAGACAGAGATGGAGATGGGCAAGAGACGCAGGCGTGGACACAAACAAGGACACACACACGGCCCCTGCCTCCCGTTCACCATCCCCGCCAGCCGGGAGCGGCACCCGGCGCAGCCCCGCCGGACGTCCCAGCGGCTGGGCCCGGAGCCGGGATTCTCGGTGCCGGTGCCACACCAGGCCCGCCCCGTCAAGAGGATCCCGGTGTTCCTGGTGCCGCCCGCCCCTCCGCCTCGCTGGCCGGGGGTCCCGGGATAACGGGGCCATCTCCCGCCGGACTGGGGTCCTGGGGACGCAGGTGCCGGTGCCTCCCCCCGCCCCACCGGCGGGTCCCACCTGGAAGACGTCGTTGGCGCACTTGCGGCAGAGGTTGTGCTGGCAGGGCAGGATGACCACGGGCTTGGAGAACATCTCCAGGCAGATGGGGCAGATGAGCTGCTTCTCCAGGCTCTCCATGCTTCGTGCCTCCGCCAGAAGCGGCTTCAGCCCCACCGCGAAGTTCATGGCCGCGGTCCCGGCCCGTTCCGGCCCGACCCGGCTCTGTCCCGCGGCTCCGCTCCGGCTCCCGGTGCCCGCTTTGTTTCGGCCCCGGCCCCGGCCTCCGGCGCTAATTTTAGCCACCCCCGCCCCGCCGGGGCCGCAGCTGTCGGCGGCGTCGGGTGACACTGAGTCACCGCTCCTGCCCACCCCTCGGAACCGGCTGGTCCGGGACCGGCTGATTCTCTGGGACCGACTGAGTTTCGGGACCCGCTGATCCCCTGCGCGGGGAGGAGGAGAAGCCCAGGTTCCGGGGGACCAGGGCTGGCTGCTGCAGGGGCTGCAGGGCTGGCAGTCATGTGGAGGGGTGTGTGCCCCCCTCTGCAGGCAGCAGGGCTGGGGGAGGTTGGGGTCCCCCAGGTCCCAGAGCCCCTGCCCAGTGCCAGCCCCCTCGAAGAGCAGGGTGGAGGGGCTGGTGCCAGGACACCCCCATCCTCACTCACGCTGGCACCCTGTCTATATTTAGGGAGTGAGGCAGAGCCCATGCAGCTGCGGGCAGAGGCGGTGACCAGAGATGGGAAGAAAGGGCAAGCGGCTCTCTGCGTTCCCCTCGGTCCCATCCCTGCCAGACCTAGCAGGGCTCTGCAGGGCTCCCCAGAGAGCAGGGCAGGAGCAGGGGCGGTGCTGGGCACCGGAACGCAGGGCGCCAGGACTGCAGCAGCAACAGTGGGACGAGCAGAGCCTGTGGGAGCCAGCAGCAGCGGACAGAGAGTGGGACCAGGTGGGTGACAGGAGACAAGTGACATTCACTGCACTTGACCACTCCACACAGGACATGACCTGCCTACTCCACAGCCCAGCCAGTCCACCACCCCGCAGCATCCATGGGCACAGCCCCCAGCACCGACAACACCAGGCAGAGGCACATCCTGCTGCCGAATGTCTGGCAGCCCTGGACACAGCCCAGGCACACACACACTCCCCTCCCATCAGCCTTTAATGGTGCCCACAAAAACCCAGACAAACCCAGAGGGCAGAGGAAAGGGGCACAGACAGAAGCACCCCAACCCCGCAGCAGCGTTTGGCACCCAGCACCCATCGGGAGGGCTGCGTGAGGGGGGCAGTGGGCTCAGCCCAGCCCCCGAGGTTACAGTGCTCGTGGTCTTGGACGTGCTCAGCTCCCTGTGCAAGCTACGGAGCTCAGCCCGGAGCATCTCTGTTGGTGCCTGGTGCTCGGTGCCCGACATGGGCACAGCAAGGCACTAAAGGGGGCCACAGCAGCACGGGCTCCAGGCCACTGCCACCACCAGTGCTGGGACTCAAGGGCATTGCCCTGGAGCTCGGGCAGGGGCCCGGGAGCCTGTGCATTGATGCTGGCTAAATTAACCTGAGATTCTATCCCTCCCGAGGCTGATGAGCCAGTCCGGGGGGTGGGACCATGGTCCCAGAAAGTGACAGTCCCAAAGGAGAATCCCTGCCCCAGTCCTGGGGGAGACGGCGGGATGGGGCCAGCCTCAGGCATCACTCCTGGTGCTGGCTGGCAGCGGCTCCGTGCTGGCAGGCGGGGGCTGTGCTACTACAGGGATCTGAGGATCTGGAAAGGAAGAGCTGCAGATCAGTGGCTCAGCCCCATCTTGTGGTGCCAGTGAGCAGGAATCTCACAACACCCCTGCAAGGGCTCCCACAGCCCAAAGCTCCCACACCTCTGGCCAGTGCAGAGCCACGTGTGAGTGCCTCAACGCCATGGAAATCTGCAGGAGTCACGCAGCCCCACTGACACTGGTATGGCCAGTGCCAGGGAACAGAGCTGGCCTGGAGCACAGCTGCTCTTCCCATGCTCTGTGCCCCAAAGCGCACAGGCCCAAGGGTCTCTAAGCTTCAGGCCTGTTCAGAGGGCCTTTGTCCGGAAGGAGGGAGAAGGTGTACCCATGCCCCGTGCAGTGGCTCCCTTTGTCACTGTCACCAGCCCTGGCTCACACAGGAAACACTGAGGGCTGGCTGGAAGCATGAGCTGCAGCTAAAACCAACCCAGGGCCTAAGCCAGAACTCTGTCCCACACAGGAGATGGGATATGGGGAGATCCCAGAGCCCCCACAAAGCAAACACAGGTGCTCCCAGCTGCTGGGCTCCAGCCTGACTTACCGCTGTCCTCTGCACGCATCTGTGCCTCCAGGTCCTTGGGGTCCACATACTTGTAGGACTCATCCTCCTTGGGTGGGCAGCACGTCCCACAGCAGAAGGAGCAGCAGCAGCAGCAGCAGCAGCAGGTGAGGGCACCGCAGCACAGCACCAGTGCCTGCATCAGGGACAGACACGCTGTGAGCTCACCCAAGTCCCTGACCCATCACACCAGTCCTGTGACCCCACTCAAACCACACAGCTCACCGACCCACCAGCCCCACGGGTGCCGGATGACGCCAGGCTCACCTGGAACCACCACTTGGACATGAGGAAGTAGTGCCGGACAGCATCATCGCCGAACTGCTCGGCCACGTAGAGGCCGAGGGAGCCGTACTGGTCGTACAGGCGGCGCTTGTCCGCGTCGCTCAGTGTGGCGTGGGCGCTGTTGATCTCCTTGAACCGCTCGGCTGCCGCTGGGTCATCGGGGTTCTTGTCGGGATGGTACTTGAGAGCCAGCTTCCTGTGGGGTGCAGCGGGGGGACCCCCAGCATGGGCTCACAGCCTCCCTTCCCCGGACAGACCCAGACCCCCGGGATGGAACCAGGACCCCGGGCATGGGGTTACAGCCTCGTTTCCTGGAACCGACCCTGACCGCCGGGATGGGACCGGGACCATTCGGATGAGATCCCGGCCGCGTTCTCGGGACGGAGACGAACCCTCATGCCTGGGCTCCCAGGACGACCCCGCGGACCCCGCCGGACCCCCCCCGTACCGATAGGCCTTCTTGATCTCCTCGGGGGAGCTGCCCTTCTGCAGCCCCAGCACGCGGTACAGGCTCTCCCCGACCCGGGACAGCTTCCGCTGCGGCCGCGGGGGCTCCGCCATGGCCGCGCCGAGGGTGGCGGGGTCGGACGGGACGCGGCACCGACCGCCACGGCCCTGCCCCGGCTCTGCCCTGGCCCTGGCCTGGCTCTGCCCCGGCCCTGCCCCGGCCCTGCCCCGGCCCGCCGCCGCTTCCGCCCGCGCCGCCGCCGCTCTGCGCAGGCGCCGCCCGCGACCCAGGACAGGGGACAGCCCCCGGCCACACGCGGGACAGGACACAGCCCGCCCCGGCGACACCTGGGACCGGGGACAGCCCGCCCGGCCACACCCGGGACAGGGGACAGCCCGCCCCGGCGACACCTGCCCCAGCCCAGGGACAGCCCGCCCCGCCCGCCCCCGGTCCGGCGGCAGCAGGAGGCGGCACACGGGGATCGCGCTGCTCCTTTACTGGTACAAAACGGCGGCAGGGGTTGGTGACGGCACAGCCGGGCCCCGGGACAGCGCGGGCTGCGGGGGCAGACCCCCGCCCCCGGAACCTCCTGCTGCCGCCGGTGGCGGGGGCGAGAGGGGGCACGGCTGCTGCTGCCCTTTGGAAAAAGAACCTGAGCAAAAAGGGCAGCATCGGGGACACCTCACCGCTCCCTGGTCACCGGCACCACTCTGCACACCGGGGATGGGACAGCACCGGGAAGGCAGCCCGATGCCAACCCCCCAGCTCCTGGGACCAGGGATGGAGTGTGGAGTGGCAGGGACAGGGTGGATCCATGAGGTCCAGTCCCCTACGTTGGAGGTTCCCACTGGAGCCGGCGCTGCCCACAATAAATACAAATAAATACGGATTCCAGGCATGGAGCTCACCTGGACTGGACCCCATCCCCCTCTTCCCCTGGGTAGAAGGTGAGCACCCCCTCAGGCACAGCGACAGGGAGGCCACCACTCCCTTCGGAGGCACGGCTGGCCCAGGCCCAGACGCAGGGCTCTGGGAGCAAGGAATGTCCCTAAATGTCCCCTCTCCGTGGTCCACAGGAGAGGCCATCCCTCTCTTCTCCTCCTCCCTGGGGAGGATTGGTCCTTTGGGGCAGAGGGAGACCAGCAGCAGGGGCTTGTTGTGCAGGTCCAGAGAGCCAAGGGCTAGCAGGTGGGCACAGCTGGCAGCTCAGGGCCTCTCCTGGGGGCAGGGATAGGGGCCAGCCCTGCAGCCAGCCTGGCCCGTGGTCCTGTGGCCAGCCAACTCAGCAGTCCATGCTGTCGTTCTCACACCAGGCTGAGGGGCCATCGGTGCCAAAGTATCTGTCTCCAAAGTTACCTGTCAGAGAAAGGGACAAAGTGAAGGGACAGCAGCACCAGCCTCACCAGAGTCCCTTCGGTGTGGCCTTAGGGCTATCCCTAGGGTTGCTGGCCCCAGCCACGAGGTGCAGCACACCCTGGTCCTCCTCACCGATCCCCGGGATGATGTGGAACTCCTCGTTGACCCGCTTGTCCACAGCGGTGGTGATGATATGGACACGGGGAAAGGCATAGGCCACGGAGTGCACCCCCATCTCTGCCATCAGCAGCGACAGCAGGAAGATCCTGTCCTCCTGCACGTCATGGTCCTGTGGCACAGGGAGATGTGAGAGCCCAGCTGGGCCCGGAGGATCTCGTGCCCCCACCCGCCTGCCCGGCCCCTCACCAGCAGGACGCGCACGGCCATCATGGCCGCGGCCCCCGTGGACACCGTGCTGTCCATGAGGATGACGTAGTCCTCGCTGATCTCCTTGGGCAGGCGCAGGTAGTGCAGCTGGGGAGGGAAGGAAGGGGGGTTGGTGACGAGCCAGCGCTGCACGGCTGCGGGCCAGGCTGCAGCAGGACTCACCTCAGGCTCCCCCGTGTCCAGGTTGGTCTGGATGAGGATCTTGCCCAGGCGGATGTCCTTGCAAACAGCGGTCAGGGCCTGCTCCATGGTCTCGCCTGCTCGCAGGATGGACACGCCAGTGATCTGGGAGAGGGGCAGGGACACGTGCTGGGTGCTCCTCTGCATGCCGGCCCCAGGAGCTGTGCTCTCGTGGGGAGCTGGGGTCGTGTCTCACCCGCTGCCTGTGGAACCGCTTCCCCTCGTACATCGTGCCCTGGGGCGTCTCCACAGTGACCGACTGCAGAACGGGAGCACAAGGAGTGTGGGGGGAGCCAGAGCCACGTCACCGGGGCCACCCAGGAGGGAAGATGGGGATGGGGCTGTGGCTACACCCAAGAGTGGTCACGCACCTTCAGTGGCAGGAAGGACAAGGCGTGTTCGATCAGCAGCCGCATCAAGCGCTTGGAGTAGAAGATAAATTCGTCCCTGGTCGTGTCCTTGTTCCTGGGAGGATGACACATGTGAGGTGGGGACAGAGCCCCTGCCATCCCCTGCAGACCACACGTGGGGCTCCAGAGGCCAACTAGCATGGACAGCAGTCCCAGTCTGTGGGAACCAGAGCACTCTTGGAGTGACAGTCAGTGATCATCAGCACTGTGGGGCTCACTGAGACCTCAGCTTTTGTCTTAGACAGGACCACAGAGGCAAGAGAGTGGCTTAGCTACCCTGGGGGGGAGATGCAACACCAGTTACAGACATCAGAGAGAGCTGGGAGAGAATGGGAAGTAGGAACAGGTCAGGCAGGACCATCAGCCCTGGGGCAGCACCAACTCAGGAGCAATGGGCGAGTGTTGGGGAGCCCGGGGGGGCACAGGAGCAGAGCCAGGATGGACTAGGACCCCACTGTGGAAGGGGACATGATGCACCATGGCTGAGCCTGCTGGGTGACAGAAAAACATTGAACATGTCCCCAGCTCTCCCCTCTACGTACCAAGTCAGAGATAAAGCACTGCCAAGAACCAGGTGACTCTGAAATACCCATCGTGCCCTTTTCACAGCTCTGACGTACTGAAGGCAGCCAGACGTAAAACAAACACAAACCAGAACAAAGCTCCATGGGGCTGCAACTCCCAGGAAACATCTCCCCTCCCCCAGGAGGGGTAAAGCCAGCCCTGCATGCAGGGCACTAAACCCACAGCAGAGGGAAAGTGGACAGCTTTTCCTACTGGGAGCACCCTGGCCACCAGCCTTGTGGGGAACATGAGGACAAAGAAGTCCCACAGACACCTGCTCATTTCCAGATGGAAGAGGTGGAGCTGGCAACACTCCTGAAGAGGCAGAAGGATATTGAATATTTTTACTCTGTATTTTAAGACATCATCTGCCATTTCTTACACCTCACTGGATGATAGCCCCACTGAGGCTCTCGGAGGAAGACAAACAGTCACTGCTGTCCTTGTGTGTTCCTGCAGCCATTCCAGGGTCGCTCACAGCTGAGCACCTGCAGTGACCGTGGCATACGGACATTCCCAAACCTCTGGGCACAGCCAGCACCCCCAGGGAAGGCAGAAATTCTGGTGTGGAAGGAACAGGCACCCTGCCTGCAGTTCCCAGCGTGAGCTGTCAGCACACACTCACAGGTGGGCTGCACCCACACATCCACCCACAGCAGCTTGGGAGCAGCACAAGCCTGGCAGCCTCCCTGCCTCCACAGGGGCTGTCCCAGCCAGCTGTCCCCACTGAGACCCACACGGGCTGTGCTGGCCCCTGGCTGGGTGGGATGGGCCCCACAGTGCTCCTGCAGAGGCAGGTAGCTCTAGGGATGGGGAAGCATCCCTGGCCCCAGTGCAGAGACACAGCCATGAAGCTTCTCCTTGCCCAGGGCACAAGCAGGGCAGCGGGAAGGGCTGTGCCAGGGAGGGCAGCCCGGACATGCTTGGCAGCAGCAGGTCACCAGGATCCATCAGTGCTGCCACCCCACCTCCTCAGCTGGCAGAGCACTGCCAAAGGGCCATCACTGTCCCCATCACCCCACAGCATCACTGCCTGGGTGAAGCCTGAGGAAACACACTGCTGCTATCCATGCAGCAGGAAGATGAACCTCAGCACACTGCAGCACACTGGGAGCCTGCACCTGGGAATGGCAGCACCACAGCTGGCACTCCTGATGACCTCAGCTTTCCAAAGCATGCTCAGGAGATGACAGAGGGACCAGGAGGATCTGCCTGGTGCAGATCACAGCATCAGCTCTGTGCATGAAGTGGACTGTCTGCAGCTGAGAGCCAGCTGGTACAGCCAGGCACCAGGAAATCTGGGCATGAAGGGGTTACAAAATGCCAAAATGGTTTGTGTTGGGAGGGACCTTAAAGGTCATCTTGTCCCACCACCCTGCCATAGGCAGTGGCACCTTCTATTAGACCAGGTTCCCCCAACCCCTGTCCAGCCTGACCTTGGGGCAGCCAGCTATCCTGGGCAACCTGTGGCAGAGCCTCATCACCCTCACAGAAGAACTTCTTCCCAGTATCTCATGTAACATGCCCTCTGGCAATGGGATACCATTCCTCCTCATCCTGACACTGCATCCTTCATGTCTCATCTATTCTCAGCCTCATGACTCAAACTGTGCAGCTATGCCAGTGTGGGACTCATTTTCAGTTTCTGTCTCTCCACAAGAGCAGAAAACTGCTCTGGAAAGCGCTTCCCCCGGATGCCAGCCTGGATCTGCCACGACGATGCTCATCTGCTGCCACCAACACCCCCCCAGCAGCCAGACGGGTGGGGCACGAGGAGCCTCTGGTGTGGAACAACAGGGAATGGTGCAGGCTGACATGCCAGGATTGACTGTCTGCATCCTAGAGAGCCGCACTGGGGAAGATCAGCCAGGAAAAGGAGGGAGAAGAATGCTGGCTCATGGCTCTGGGGTGATGCAGGTGCTGGCTTGGACATGTCAAGGCGCTTGGAAAGGCTGTGCTGGTGGGAGCAGCAGCACTCCATGAGCACTGCAGCAGCTGGAACCTGGTGCAGTGGAGGGTTCCCTCCTGATGTCAGGGGCTGAACTAGGCAGCCTCTAAAGGTTCCTCCCACCCAAACCACTGTATGATTCAATTAATAAAGACAAGAGACAGATCAGCCAAGATGCAGTAACTTTGCAGACGGAGGTGCAGGAAATGTGGCTAAAGGTGTGTTTGATTCTCACCAGCCTGGAGCCCTCTGGGAGCCCAAGAGAAGGGCAGCAGGCAAATGCAGTGCCTCAGGAGCAGAGGGTCACACAGGTGACCAGCAACAGCCCCTTGCCATGCCCAAGTGACACAGAAGCCAACGAGTGCTGCCAAGTCTCACCAGAAACACATGCTGCCTCGCTCTCCCCTAACACAGACACCCAGCAGAGCTGCTCAGCTCAGAGGTTTGGGAAAGGCACTGGCCCAGCAGGATTTCAGGGGATAGCTGACAGGCTGAGTCGATGTCCTTCAGCAATGTGGCATTTGTCATACACCATCTGGAATGGGCTCAGCTGCCTCCCCACCACCCCTGGCCCTGCTCCTGCATGGCATCAGCACAGCCACGGCAGGCCAATGGTGCCAAAGCCCTGCAGCCCCAGGCAAAGCCCAAGCCACGGCCAGGGCAGCCCAGCACAGCCCTGAGCCTCAGCAGATTAAGGTCATCAGGCACTTGTGGTACAACTGTGCAGCCACAGCCTGGGGAGGGACATGGGCACCGGCACAGGGCTCTGCCTGGCACACCTGAGCTACCACATCACCTGTTCTACTGCCATGACCTGTCTTGGAGCCTGTGCTTCCACAGGAGGAAGGAGTCAGAAGGAAAGGAGGTACCCAGCCTGCATGTGGTCATGAGTATCAGAAGATCATAAATTGTTTGGGCTGCAAAAACCCTTTGAGATCAAGTCCAGCCCCAGCACTGCCAATGCCACCACTAGCCCACACCCCCAAGCGCCACATCCACATAGTTTCTAAATTCCACCAGGGATGGGGACTCCATCACTACCTGGAGCAGCTGTGCCGAGGCTGGACAATCTTTTCCATGAAGAAATTGCTCCCAATATCCAACCTAAATCTCCTCTGGAGCAGCCTGAGGCAGTTTCCTTTTGTCCTGTCCCCTTTTCCATGGGAGCAGAGCCTGACCCTCACCTGGCTACAGCCTCCTGTCAGGAAGCTATACAGAATGAGAAGGTCCCCCGAGTCTCCTTTTCTCAAGGCTGAGGCCTCACAGCTTCATCAGCTGCTCCTGGTGTTCCAGCCCCTTCCCCAACCCCGTTCCCTTCCCTGGACACGCCCCAGCCCCTCAATGTCTCTCTTATCAGGAGGGGCCCAGAACTGTCCCCAAGACTGGAGGTGCCCATCAGAGCCCAGCTGGGACAGCCCAGGTGCCACTAGCCTCTTGCCCACCTGGGCTCATGTTGAGCCACTGTTGACCAAACATCCCCAGGGTCCTTCCAGCTTTTCAGCCCCTCTGCCCCAGCCTGGAGTGCTTCACGGGGTTGCTGTGATCCAAGGCAGGACCTGGCACTTGGCCTTGTTGAGCCTCACACTGCTGGTCTCAGCACATCAATCCAGCCTGTCCCAACCCCTCTGCAGAGCCTGCTCTTCAGCGGATCCACACCCACCCAACTTGGTATCATCTGCAAACTTACTGAAAGTGCACTCAGTCCTCTCCAGGTCTCTCACAAGGACAGGAGTTTACCCTTTCCAAACCAATATACAGGGGCCATAGCAGCCACAGCATGGGCAGGCATAGGAGGACCTGACTGAGCAGAGAGCTCAACATCCCCTCTCTGCTGTGCAGAAACACACCTGGGGGCTGCCAGGTTCTGCAGCTGCAAAAACAAGGAACCTCTCAGTAGTCCTAAAGGCCTCAGCCCTTGACCCTCTACTAACTGATGCTACTGCCACCTGGAAAAAGGAGCATCAGAGGGCAATGAAAAGATCAAGAGTGGTGAAGTCGTAGAAGCAGCTGCCTAGGTCCATTCTCTAAGCTAGCTCTAAACCCAAGTGCCCTGGGAGAGGGGCAAGGGGTACCTTGCTTCACATCCCCAGCTGCTCCGCCTGTGCTCCAGTGAGAAAAGAGCCAACCAGCCCTGTCCCATTGTAGGAAAAGCCAGCCTTTGGCTCAGGAATCACCCAAAGCAGATGTGCAGAGATCTGGTCACCAGAGAAGTGCCCATGGGGCCAGGGCCAGCTCCATTCAGCTATTCTGCTCCAGGCCAACACCCACGACTGAGGTCCCAGGGGCAAAGGGGAAAAGCCCAGCCCAGGTCTTGTGGTGTGAGCCCAGCAGGCAGCCCAGAGAAGGGGCCTGGGCAGGGATGTACCTGATGATGGTGTGCATGCCCCGCACCTGCGGCGTGCTCTCCAGGACACTCAGCGTCTTCGGCAGCGGCTGTCCTTGGTGGGCGGAGGCCAGGGCTGCCCTGCAGCGAGGAAGGGGCTCAGAGCTGTGCAGCACGTGTGGAGCCACAGCACTGGGCCCTTGGAGGGACGTGACCCATCAAAGGAAGGCTCCGGAAAAACTCCCCTGAAAGGCCAGCATCGTGCTTGGCCCACCTGGTCCTGGAGAATACCCCAAGTCTGATACCAGGCATGAGATCCCAGAGCCAGACTACCTAAAAAGACTGGGGCAAACCTCCTGGACCACACATACTGCGGCTGCAGCCTCTGCAGCACCAGCCTTGGCCAGCACCGGGACCAGCGGCTCTGCAGGGCAGGACAGTCCCATGCACCCTGGGACTGTGCACCGTGTGAGGGACAAGGGCTGTCCTGCTCAAATGGCACATGAACTGCCAGGGACAGCAACCATGCAGGGCACTTCTCTTGCAGAAGTGAACAGCCCAGGCTAACTCAGCAGCCAGGACAAGAGCCCTGCTCCAGACAGGGCAGGACCAAGGCAGGGAGCTGGCCACATGCATCAGCCACAGCGTGGGACATGTCACACAGAGCCCACAGCTGCAGCCAGACAGCCCAAGGAACTGACAACAGCCACTGCAGCACTGGGGAGGAGCAGCTATGCTCAGGCACCTCAGCAAAGTTCTGCCAGCAGGGACAGGGAGGCCGCAAGACTTGGAATCCAGTGGGTGCCAGCAGCCACCCCCTCCCAACCCGGAACTGGCTCCTCTGCAGTGGTGAGTCCCACATACCTGACTGTAATCTCCCGCTGGATGGTGGAGAGGTCATTGGCACAGCACAGGGGAACAGAAAGGACACCCTGTCAGTCACTCACAGGCCAGCACAGCCACCACAACAGCCCAGGTGGCTCCCCACCCTCCTCCCCAGCGCCCAGTTCACAGATCTGCTCCCCCAAACACAATACAAGGGCTTTTTGTAAAGAGAAGAGAGAAGTGATGTCAAGACCCGCCCAGATGCTCCAGGAGCACAGGTCTGTGTGCAGCCACATCCTGCCCTCTGCATGCAGGACCCTTGCCCTCCTCACGCCTGGCTCACCTTCTCCAGCTGGCTGTGCACATGCTGCACAATGAGGTCCAGAGCCACGAAGTTTTCCCCACCTGAGAGTGGAGCAGAGGAGCCAGGTGGGGCGGACGCTGACCCACCCCTGCCCCGGAACACCCGCTCCCAACGCCAGGGTCAGCTCTGGCCTCACCCCTGGGCACCACGATGTCGGCAACCTGCACGGTGGGTTCAATGTACTGCTCGAAGGCTGGCTTCACAAACTTGTTGTACTGCTTGATGACCCCTGCCACATCGCGCCCGCGCTCCATGATGTCGCGCTGCAGCCGCCGCACCAGACGGATGTCGGAGTCCGTGTCCACAAACACCTTCATGTCCAGGAGCTGGAAAACTGGGAGGGGTGAGCACCCCCTATGCAGCTCTCATCACACCTGTGTTACTCCCCTCCACCACCCAGCATCACCTCCCCTGAGGCCTCTGACACGTAGTGCTCTGCCAGCAAGTGGGGTGACCTCTCCCTGCACAGCCCCCACTGCTGCAGTGGCACCCAGGGCCAGTGCCTGCCGTGCTGCAGCACATCCCCTCCCGAGCCAGCGGCCACCTGAGGCAGCGATACCTTGAGCAGCTCCTTGTTGGCAAAGGCCAGGATTCCTTCGAACACGATGACATTGGCCCCATACACTGTTTTCTGCAGGCAGACAGGAGCTGGGTTTGTCCTGTTTCTCTCACATGCCACAGTAGCACCAACACTGACACAGACAAGGCACTGAGCCCCCTGGGCTCTCACCACTGTGTTGGGGCTCCCCATAACCATCCTGCAGCATCCAATGTCTTGGACTCCTAGCTCATCCCTGTGCATGATGCTCCAGCCCAGGACAGACGCTGAACCTTGCTCCAGATCCCAGGTCTCTGCTCAGTGTTATTCCCCCAGCATCCCTCCACACTGAGTCCCTCCCTCATATCTGCACTGGCCTGTTTGCAGATCCGCCCACAGAATGAGTCTCCCCAGAATGAGTCCCGCACTCCTGATGACCCCCAGCCGCTCCCTCTCCTTAGCCTTTCAGGCCCTGCAGCACTCAGAGGTGCTCCTCTTTCCCAGGACTCTGCCACCCAGGCCCCGCCTGGCCCCTGCGGCACCCACCCACTCGCGGCGCCGGCTGTGTGTGGTGAAGTCGTACACCGGCACCTTCACGCTCTTGCCCTTCTTGAGCTTGCGCAGGACACTGACGAGCAGCTCGAAGTCAAAGGCATCGGGGTGGTCGAAGTTGTAGTCGCTGCGGGCTGCCAGCGCCTGCTGCCCCTCATCCAGCACCTGCAGGCACCGGCACTGCTCAGCGCCATGCCGGCTGCCCGGACCGGGCCACCAGCACCACCCAGCACTGCGCCGGCTCCTGGCATCCACAGGCACCAGCACTGCTCAGTGCCGCACCGGATCCCTGGACCCACGAGCATCAGCAGCAGTCAGCAGTACGCTGGAACCGCGAGTATCGGCACCGCTCAGCGCTGTACCGGACCCCCGGGCCCCCCGTCCCGCACCTTGTAGAAGGAGTCCATGGAGAGCAGCACGACCCAGGGCACGTCCAGCGCCTCGATGATCCGCGTCGCCACCGTGGTCTTGCCTGAGGCGCTGCCGCCGCACAGGCCTGCGGGGAGCGGCGGGGGCACCGCCCCGGCCCCGGATCCGTCACGGCCCCGGATCCGGCTCCAGCCCGGTCCCAGCCCCTCCTCGGCCGCTGCTCGGGGCCTGGTTCCACGATTTCCGACTGCAGCCCGACCCCGGCCCCGGTCCGGCCTCCCCATCCCCTCCCCGGCCCAGTCTCAGCTCCATCTCCTTTCTGATGCGGCTCCATCCCCTCCCCGACCCTGTCCCACCACTCACCGATGACAAAGGCCTCATCTACGGGCGCGCCGGTCTCGCTGTACCAGGGCGGCCGCCCCGCCGTGTAGATAGTTCGTTTGCTGGTGCGCAGCAGCGGCGGCTCCGGCTTGCACTGGCTGGCGGTGCGGCGCCGTGGGGCCGGGGCGGGCGCCAGCGGCAAGCGGCTGAGCAGCGAGCCCAGCGGGCCGGGGCCAGAGCTGTGGCCGCGCTCCAGCCCCGCCGTCCC
>WAAE01011823.1:31307-56826 GCA_013400495.1 Nicator chloris | reverse complement strand
AAGACACGGTTTTTCACCTGTGTGCTGAATTGTCTTTCCTATCTGTGACACTGTTTTTCCAAGACACATTTCTGCATTTGAGACCTGAAGATATATTTCATTTCAAATAGAAGAGGTACAATCAGCATTTTCTCATGAAAGACATATTCATACTGGCATTAGTATTCCCCTTTGGCACAGAATAACCAGAGACAGTGACTTCCTTCTATTTAAGGCAAGCCTAGAGTAAGGAAGTGCCTCTAGATTTTATTTAGCAATAATTTCTCATTTCAAAAATATCAGCTAACGGTTGTTTTTACAAGCAATAACCCAGGAAACAGGTTAATACTTTGGCTTTTTGATTTTCCCTGTACTGTGTTCCTCACATAAACAATAGAGCTGATATTGGAACTCTTTTAAAAATGCAGGGAAATGATTAATTAATGTGTCTATTAATTATTTGGGAAAAGGTGAAGTCCAAGGTGGCATATTCACAGATGTCAAAATAATTTAGGTTACTGCAAACCAGGAAGAACTGTGTGGAATTCCAGAGGCACTTTAAAAGATAGACAACTGTGCTGCCTGACTGCAGTTAGAACTCTGTGTTAACAAAGGCATGTTAATGTACAGTGGGAGGTAAAACATTCAATATGATTTGAGCTGACGATACACCTTCATGAGCTCTAAGTGAATCCTAATCATTTGGGAGTGGGGCACAGGAGACATTGAGTCATTGTTGGCATCTCCTTTAATATAATTATTAACCATTGGGAGCACTAAATTTTAAAATGTACTCCAAAATTGGGTTAAAATAATTCCTGAAAAGTTATACAATGCCATTAATTAGATGAGTTGGGCTTGCATTTACTGCTCATAAACCATTTCATTCCCTTTCTCATCTCTGTAATTTATTCACCTTTTTAATATCTGTTTTAAAATTTCATTGGAAGATCTTCCAAGCAAGAGCTCCTCCGTGTTTGCACAGCACACAGCCCAAAGGAACTTGACGCAGCCTAGAATCTTGTGGACACCAACACACCACCAATTAATGCATACTACCGAGAACCAGTCATTCGCTTTTTTTACTTTTTTAATGTTGTGCTTTAGTCCAACCACTTCATTTCAAACAAATAATAAAGTGGAACTGGAAGGTGTTCAGAGAATGTAAATGCTGCTACAATATTAGATTCTCATGAAATGAAGATTACTAAGAATCGGATCCTTTCCTTTGGAGAGGAAACATATAAGAGACCAATAAAATAATACATACAAAGAAAGAGCAACTTGTGAGCTCTTATGCATCTCCTCATTGCAAAAAAAACCAACAACCAATAAAACTGAAGGAACATTAATGACATAGAAAAGGAATTTCATCCTTTCCTTGTGAGAAGGGAAGCAGAAGAAATTACTGTGATAGATACAGTTGAACCCAACAGATCAAAAAAGAACAGGATGGAAGAGGGGCATTCAATTGCCTGAAGATGGTATAAAGAGACATTTAACATGATCTAACAGTATCCTAAGAGTGGCAAATATGACAGAAAACCTACAGGAGATATGTACTGTGCTGAAAACAGATGAAGACCAGCAGGGATGCTAAGGACATCTCCACAGAGTGAAAATTCCTTAAGGATAGAGAACATCATCATTCAGTGTATTAACCAACAGGTGTCTGACTAAAATTAGAATAGCCAATTACCTTCAAAGAAGGTTATTCTTACAGCTTTCATTGATAGTGGCCAGTGCCATGAACAATTTGTTCGTGCAATAAGTAGCACAGTACTCTTATATACGATTTCTTGGGTTTTCCCCAAGACCCTGATATAGGTTGCCCTAAATTCATCTGGATTTTACTGCTTATCACACCTCATCATATAATTCTGCCCAGTTAATTATCAGAAAAGTGGAAAGTTACTTTTCCAAAAGGGAACTGAATTTAATGTCACCATCAGGGGTCTGAGTGCAGACCTTTTTTCAAAACTTACTCTGTCTCATAACATTTTTCATTTTTATTTTTCAAGCATAATTTTGGATATGGTTTGGTGTCCTTCATTATGCATAGAGACATCTCTTTCTTGAAAAATAGTATCTCAAATTCTTAGTCCCCAGCCTCCTTGTGAGTTGAATATCAGGAGTAAGAGATTTTTTGGTTTTTTTTCTTACAAACTCTGCATGGTCAGAAGCCTGATCAGAATTTATTGTGATTATCAAGTCAGTCATGACAGCAGGGCAGAGTGAAAGAACATGCCTGCAAAAACAGCCTCTTCAATGAGTGCATAAACAACCAGGAAAATAAGAGGTAATTTTATGCCTGAGAATTTTTCCCCTCAGTTTGAGATTCAGTCATATTGGTAATGAGCAGTATCTTCTACACTCAACCTATACTTGTGCACTTAAAATCTATTTTATTTTTGGACACAAAGCCTACCTTTAACCCAACTGTGCCAGTGGCTTCAAAGGAGATGGAAAATCGTTTCAGAAACAGATTTATGGAAGGTCACTGGACACTGCTGCAACAGAAGGAGAAATGGCATCTTCTGTCATTTGGGAAGTGTGGCACTTCGAGACTTTGATTTAACATGACCTCAATCTAGCTTGTGTTGTCTTAATGGGAAATATATTACTATCCTGATTTGTCCTGATACTAATAGTAATCTCCATTCTTTTGTTACTAGATCCTGAGTGTATTTTCCAGTGAATGCCAGCAGGCAAGAATCACAGCATGAAATCAGCATGTGGCAAGTTCAAAACAAGCAAAAGATAGTACTTCAATCAGTGAGCACACAAGTGTTAGAACAACTGGCCACAGGATTGCTGGAATGCAGAGCAAGTCAAAAAGGAATCAGGAATTAATGCAAAGGAAAAAAAAATCAGAGCCCACTAAACACAGAGGTGTTACCTTTATCAAAGATCCTGATCTGAGGATGATTGTAGCCTGAGAGAATATCACTATATTTCTTCCCTCATGCTATATTTTAGCACAGGCATCCTCTGTGAACCTCTTTGAAACAAACCTTTGATCTCAACTTATGGCCTTTATATTTATTTGTAAAACACTTAATTTTCAAAGCTGCTCAGGATTTTAGAAGTGAGGACAAGTTTCAGGCAAAAGAATTTAATCCATATTTTCCAAATAAATGTGTTTAATGAAACAATTTTACCAGATGTGATCACTGTTCCATTTGTTTCCCTTTTGTGATCAACCTTGGCTCTTTTTTCTTTCTCTATCTATAACCTTTCCTACTTTCGTTTGTAATCGATCTTTTCCTGAAAGTACTTATTACTCACACAGTAAATCTCTCATTGTTTGTACAAGCCCCATGTGCAGGCAGGCCTTGAACTCTGAAGTCCTGTAGGCATCTCAATTTGCATAGCAAATGATTGATGATGACAAAATGTGATGTCATATTGGTTTCTTTCCAACCGCGTTCACGCAAAAGCTTTGAGGAAAAAATGTTTCAATTGAAAAGAAACAAGAAAAAGAGTCCTTTAATAACCATCATTAAATAGTGCTTCAGGACTGTTCTTACTGTTTGATAACAGAATCCCAGAATTTAAGGAGAGAGGGCAAGCATTGCTTACACAAAGGAAGTGCAGCAGTGAATTTTACCCTGTCTTGCAACAGGGAAATCCATCTCAATACCTAAAGTAAGGGCAGATAAGGTCTTACAGATACAAATCCTTGCTCTTATGAAGACTAAAATACTGAAAATCCTGATGTTCTTAGTGGTGGGGAACAATCTCTCAAACAGAGAAGTTTTTTATTGAAAATTGCAGCAATTTCTGCAAACGGGTTGTACATGATTTAAGCCCCAGGGATGAAAACAATTTTCACCCAATTTTCAAGAAATAACAAAAATTTCAAAAATCTTGGTATGTCATTGTATAAATCTAAAATGAATCAATAAGCTGAATGCTGTGTCCAGGTCTGATTCTGCCCTCCATCTCAAAAAGATGGAAAACTTGCCTAGCAAGGTGAAAGAAAGATCAAAGTCATTTCAGATTAGATACAATGGAGAAGTGGGAACTTTCAGGGCCCTTCCCTGGGGGTGGGCTGAGGCTGGGCAGGATGTCAGCCCACACATCAGGATCAGGCCCAGCAACAATAACCAGAACTTCTTCCTCTTGGACCCAGAATGTCCCTGGATCGCAGACGGCTGGAAGTTGAAAATCTCTGTAATTTCTTCTGTTCATAAACACTGAGCAGTCAATATCTGCCACTATTGAGGACAGGGACAGCCCAGACCAGCCATCCTTATACTATATTCTTATCATGAAAAAAGATGGAGAAGGGATGGAAGTTGAGCACATGACTCAATGCCTCGATTGGAAATGGCATCAGCTGGACTACACATCAGACAGAGAAGCCAGAATCATTTAAATAAGGCTGTCTGTTTCCCAGATGGAAAAGAGTGCCTTTATCTGGCCCTGGTGCAGTAAAATGTTAATTCTGCATACTTTTAATGCTGAAGTAGTCAGTTGGTTTAACCAGGGTGAGGTGATTAACTAGAGTGTGAAAAGGTACAAGAAAGGGAAGAAGAGCTCCTTAAGTTGTATAATGATGTTATCCATCACGTTGCCACAGAGGACAGCTCTTCTACACCTCAGTATAAAAATTGGCTGGCTCTAGAGAGATGATTTTACTTGAGGGTAAACAAATTAGTAACTTGCTGAGATGACCGTAAGTCCTTTCCACAGAATCACCGATCCACTTTTCTGTGGAAATAATTATTTACAACTAATTTAGTCTCTTATAATCTCCTCTTCATTTTCAAAGTCCATCTGTAAACAATCACAGCTCATTCTTAGTAGCTAAATTACAGTTCCATGGGCAGGAGACTGTACAAATTATTCCAACATAGCCTTGTCTATCCAAAACAAGTTTGTGACCACATTCTTCAAACCAAAAGGTCTAAACCCAAATATCTGGCCCAAATAACCTCTGGTTATGGAAACACAAATGGATGTAGAGTAGGAAATTGGAAGTAATGACAACAAGATGGTTAACAGGTGCCTCCTTTTTCAAAAGTTTCTCTTACCTTTCTTATCTCAAAACTCCCACAAGTCATGTCTTTCCCATCGTCTAAAACAGGCATATAAATAAATAAAATCCTTCACATTAAGGTAATAGAGCAATGAGCAGCAAGGCAGCCATAAAGAAAGCAAATATCCTCATTATGTAATTAGAAAATGTATTTGCTGTAATATACCAAAAATTTTTTGAATATAAAGCCATATTCCTCAAAGAGAAGTGTATGTTTATACATATTTTAGCAGCCACCTCTTAAAAGGCTTCACAAGATGTCTCATTGGGAGAGAAAAGAAATTCCCCTAAAATATTTTGAAGCAATCCTGCAATAGGAGTGGTCCAGAACTGTTCCCAGAGAAAGTGAATCAAGGAGGCTCAGGGAACGGTTTCCAAAGCAGCCTGTTCAAATGACAGCAGGAGTCTTGGTGTAAAGACTTCCAAAGAAAGGACACATACTGCTGACCAGGAAGGGGGTAGTAAAAAAGAGGTTAGCCTGATGGTTCTTCAAGATTGTAAGGAATCCACAAACCCTGATGAAAAGGAAGCCTTGATTGCACGGTCTGTTTCAACTGCCTAAGAAGGCAAGCTACACTGACAAAATACTCCTCAACTGCACAAGCTGGGAGGTGCTCTTCCTACCATAATGGGCAGAGAAGATTTGGGGACTGTTTATGTCACCCAATGAACAGAGAATTCATGCCAAAAGCTCTGTGGATAACTTATCTCTTGGAATGAGCTAACCGCCTCCAAGAATAGGTCACCACCAGAGCTTCCCAAGAAAGAGAGAGAGTCCCAGCTTCGGTTTACCAGGTGTTTATTTCCTTCTTACCTCATTTGCCATGGCATTCTGCTACAAGGTCTTTCCCCTTTGAAAACTGCTGGAAAAGTGACCCTGGGCGGGCCTTCCAGTGCTCATTTAAAGACAATTCATCCAACCATTCCTCTAAACGTAAGATATTTACACTTTTATACCAATACAACTATATATCTCTCTAATTGACATTTCTACCTCACATTCTATCTACCAATGACTGTGGCACCAGACACCACAGAAAATGGAGAAGGAAAGAGAAGAAGACGGCTTCAGGACCACGTCCCAAATCCTCCATCTTTGTCCATTTCCCAACCCCCATCCTAAAAACCCAAACTACTTTAACACCCTGTGATCAACTACACTAACATCCATTTCAAACCTGTGTCTTCTCCAATTCCTCTCTGAGTGTTGGAATCCCTTCCCAGGGCAAAAGTCCAAGACAGAGTCATCCCGGGCTCCCAGTGAGGGTCCGGAGCCCCCCAAGGTATTAATGGGGATGTTCATGGGGGTCTCTGCCATGCCCTGGGCTCCAACACCTATCAAATGTTGCTGAACAACTTTCTGCTTTTGGTGGCAGCATCTCTGGGCAAGAATATAAATCATAATCCGGTATTGGAACTGAATGTTCTCCTGCCCAAAAAGGAACATATGTCTGTCATAGTCCTTAGACAGATTTTTAGGAGCCACATATTCTTGGTGCTAAATTTTATAAAATGCAGATGCCATCTGATATTAGGTTGATAATGAGAATTTCCAAAGAGCAATTATTCACATTTAGTTGGATTTAAAGTTATTCAAAGGTTTTTCTCTTCTCTTGCAATTTTAAAGTACATTCTTGATTTTTGCAAAAGCAGTCTAATGCAGCTATTAATAAACTAGCAAAAGCTGAAACAGTGTTGTGAAAATTACACATGCTGTAATGTAATCCATAACAGAGTATACAAGAAGAACATTAAAGAAACAGAAAGGCCAGGAAATAATAATTTTTCTACATAAAGAAACTGGAATCTGTAGAATGGCATATCTGTGTCTACAGAAATTAAAATCTAATGGTCATAGACTACATAACCAAATGATTGACAACAATGCCTGGGTCAGCAGTTGAAAGGAAGTCTCTACTTTATTTACACAAATCATGAATCAAAGAATACGAGTTCAAGGGAAAGCAGGACAAAGTTTCTTTTATCTGGTCTATTTGCCAGACTGGTATAGATAAAGTCCATGCTACTAGGACTTATTAAACAAACAAACAAACAAACAAACAAACAAACAAACAAACAAACAAACAAACAAACAAACAAACAAAAATTTAAATTGCAGTAAACATTTGAGAGGTTTTCTCAACCTTCCTTCTAGGAGTTCTCTGTTATCTCTGAAATGTGCAAATAGATCTTTGTCTAAAGCATTGGTTTGGGTAAACAACAAAAATGTAGAGAATGTAACGATAGGGGGATCAATGTTAGACAAGAATCCAATTTCTATTTTTTGGTCTTCTAGTTAGGTGCATATCATTAACCTAATCTAATTTGCTACTGGACACTTACAGGTGCAAAGGAATTTTTTCTTTTTCTATCTACATACTATGTATTTTTAACTTTTGAAGAGTTTGCAACAATGTCAGTTTTTAGTAACTGCAACCAGGTTTGCTTTCAGTTTAGGGCAGTTTTCTTTCAGTTTAGGGCAGAGTATATTTTCCAGGAATGATCATAATTTTCTGAGAATTTCCATAAAAGGTTACCTCACTTAAATTGCTTAAATTTTAGATCAGTGCGTTCAAAGACTGAGATGAAAAACAGTCTTTTCTTTATATATATTTCCCTTATAGCTAATTCCTCAATTATTTCTGGGTGTCAGAATAGAGAACTCTTCTGCCACACAACTCTCCAATCTGCCTTTCTTTTGTCTCTGTTCATACCCTACAGATACTTACAGAGGGCTCAATATGACTGTTGAAAATCAGGCTGCATTTAGGTGAAAAGTTCCCTGAAAGGACCAGTTCAGTTCTACCTTTACTTTCAAGGTCTCCAATATGGTAAAAAAAAAAAAAAAAAAAAAAAAAAAACAACCACACTGTAGAATTTCTAACT
The DNA here is from genome assembly GCA_013400495.1 of Nicator chloris. NCBI lineage: Eukaryota > Metazoa > Chordata > Aves > Passeriformes > Pycnonotidae > Nicator > Nicator chloris. Next base: position 48,917 of record WAAE01011823.1, on the reverse strand, counting down.
TGGAATTGAAATCTGAATGTTTTGACTGAGGGACATTATTGACGTATGTTCAATCAGACTAACAAAAGACTTCGGTTCAGGTTCCTATCCTGCTCCTTTAGACCTGAACCTTTCACCACAAATTGCTCTGTTTTACCTGAAAAAGGGAAGATCACAAGAGTTTTTTTGTTTCTATATCTTCTGTCTGTATCTACTGACTTATCACAAGACCAAATCTTACTTTACTTTTGTATTCGTTAAATCCTAAATGAAATTGCCTTCCTAAACATCTCCTGTGCATCCCTTTCTGCAAATACTGGCATAAGGAAAAGAGTCCCATGCCTTGACAGATAAAAGATTTAAGAGCTTTCTCCAAAAAAGTTACCTAGTCGAAGAGATGCTGAGCATCAGCTGTGACTGGCCAGAGTGAGGGCTGCTGTTGCTCAGAAACTCTGGAAAACCATGGGTTCCTAAATGTGTATTTTGACTCCTGGTTTGGTTCAACAGCTAAAGAAAGAATTAACACTGACAGATCCCCAAAGAGATATTGCTGCCAGACGGGCAATTTCCTCTAGACTGGTTAACAGCAGTCCAAATAAATCTGTCTTCAATGGAAGTTTTAAAAACGAGACCATGAGTACTGTGTTGGGGTAAATATCCTTGATAATCTTGGCAGTCAAGAAAGGGGAAAGAAAAGCGGAATCTGGAAGAAACATGGGAATGGCTATTTTGAAGCAGAACTACAGTATATCCATCAAGTGTCCTATTTCTGGCATTGACTAGTACCATCTGCTGCAGAGGAAGGCTAAAAAACCATCTCATAAACTAGCTCAAGTTTGTCAGTTGGCTTATGTGCTAAGATTTTGTCTTTACAAATCTTTGGGTTAATAAGGTAAGGAGAAAGATTCTGGGCATTTTATTTACCTGTAGAACTGCCCTTCTCTGGAATCCTGACCAATGATGATATAAAAAGCCAGACTGCTATTGGTGTGTTTAAAAGTGTTTTGGACAGGCCACGTAATTTTGCTAATTTCATCCATTGCTAGCTCTATGAAGTTAAATGCAGTAGAGGAAACGAAAACCAAATTGGTTACATGCACAGAACCTGTACCACTGTCACAGATCTACATAGTACTAACACAAACCTTTACTTCCAAAGAAAAGAAAAATATTAGGCTTCCATGGGACCTTTGATGGGATTCAGCTGCACCGGGACATGGTTCTGCAATGCACATGTAAAAAGAAAGAAGTGTTTGGTGTGAATGTTCTAGGACTTCATCTGTCTTGCTATTTTTTACCATAAACCTTTTTTTTATCATCTTCTGGGAAACATCTTCAAAGTTTTATTTCAGCCAAGCTTCTATATTAGGCTGCTTTAATTTCCCTCTAGCATTTACTCTGTAGTGTCATCCCTGGCTGGGAATGCCGTCATTTGCTTGAAGGTAAGTTCTTTGAACTTGATTTTGAAGATAAACAATATTCTTCTCATTCAGCTTCCCAAAGCACTTCAAAATAGCTTCCAGATCTAAAGTAATGAACAATTACTATCCTTAGTGGAATTCACTAATTGCATGATTCATATATAACACAAGAAATATTCTTTATTTGTATTGGTAAAAGTTACTTTTTTTTCCCTAGTTCTATCTTTAAAATATTCAGTTGTAAATTGTACTATACAAAAAATTTACCTTGGCATGTGGACTTCTATACAAATCACAAAACAAAAAGGAAAAGTGGCATTCAACATAAAAAGAAATTATCATTATCTTGTTTCTCAATGAGTTTCATGTGGATTTTTAATGCAATCATGGCAAGACAAGAGGAAACACATATGACTCAAAGAAAGAAAGAAAAAAAGAAAAGGACAAGGGAATTGGGACTAGACTCCTGAACTGCAGTTTTAATGGCTGTATTTTTATAAATTCATAAATGTCCACCGTGCCCATCTCTTTTGGTTATTCTGAAGTGCCTTCGCAAAGCTGATCTGAGTGAGTTTAAGTTCTCTAAACTGCTGGTGAGCAATTCTGGGGATTGTTTAGCTACCAAGCCACAGCACTTTGAAACTCCAGGGAAAAAAATGACAGGTTAGAGAGCCTTATAGATTTACCAGTGATTACTGAAGCTAGGATCCTTTAAAGTAAATATATTTCATTAAGCAGGTAAAAAAAATTGCCTTTGGTTTTGTTATTTCTTCTACACTGAGGTCAATTTCTATGGTCACATGACTCTCAATTTGCTCCAAAAAAAAAGCTATTTAGGGACACATATCTCAAGGACCGTCACAACATAGACCAGAAGAACAAGCTGTCCTCCCAGTCTCCCTATGACCCTTTCTGCTTTCAGGATCTACTGTGGCTCATCTGCTTTTTCCCAGCAGTGTAATTCACATAAAATATTTTAAATAGGAAAAATTTGGATATGGAACTGCTACTTACATTTATGGGATCTTCAGCATCTATTTATAGCTTTTTTCTTTTTCAGATCCTCTCAGAATTTACTCCGCTGTGCTTTCTGTTTCAAATCTTTTAAGTTTCATGAATAAGCAGTCAGCTGGGATTGATGTTTCCAGCAAATCCTCCTCACAAATATTTGGCAAGCTTAGAAAGCACCATCTGAGGTCCAGGAGCTGACAGTTAGGAGATCTTACTGTGCACATCCATGTAAGGTGGCTATCTGACTCTGGGTAAGAAAACTGATGAAAAACTGCAAGCCAACAATAGTCCCACAGAGAACCATAAAATATATTTGGCTGCTCAAGGTTTTAAGAGTTGATTAAAGCTAGAAGTGACAGTGGGCAAAAAAGCAAGAGATCAGCTGAGCTCCCACTTTCAAGCCTGGGCAAGCCCTGGGGAGCCTGCACTTTGGTAATGGGAGGGACAGATTTTCTCATGCTTGTCCACTCATACTTCTTCCTTTGGCTGACCACAAGCAGCCAGCAGCTGTCACGGGCACCTGGCCAAACAGGCAGTAGCCATCCTTTCATACTTTTGCAGCTGGGAGCATCTGGAAATGCCTGCGGTGCCATGGGCTGTCGCTGACCTTTGTCTCCGTTGTGTCGCCTCAGGTGAAGTTTCTCCAGGTGATGGGCAGCAGCTGCTGCACCCAGCCCCACCAATGGCACTCCTGGTTCTGCTACAACCCCGAACACGCTGGTTTGAGTGTCATGATGACACTTTCTTGGTTCCTGGATAAGCAGTGCTTGTGCTACTCTGCTCCGCTTCCAGCTGAAAAGATAGGCTGGACACAGGAACAGAGCACATTGGGGAGCCTTGTGCAAGGCCTAAATGTCAAACAGGAGCCACTCTCTGGGGACATGTGTGGCTGCAGATACATGTGTGGTCTGCTCTTTGTCTTTCACCTCCCACAGTTGCCTCTGGATATGGGCAAAGGCAGGAATCAGAGCCATCCTCCCAAGGCATGCTCTTCCTTCAACATTAATGAGGGTTTTGAAGAAATCCCTCGTCTACCACTGCCTGTGACTCTAGAACTGAGCTCTACCTGCTATGATATCAGACGCCTGGGAGAGGAGGAGGGGTGGTACCTGGAAAATAAAATGGAGAGGAAACAGCACCTTGCAACAAACATGACTACATTTCATATCTTGTCTGCAGAGGCTCTTGCAAACCTAAAAATTAGACATATGAGCATACCTTTTTCCTTTATGAACCATATTTAACCTTGTTTGACATGTATTTTACAGTGAAATGATTCTACTTTCTATACAAGTTATCCCAGGTTTACCCAGCTTTAATCTGAAGCCAATATTCTGACTTGTTTTTACTTCGTCTCTTCTATATTACTGCAACCATTTCACCACAGGTTAAAAAAGAAAAAAAAAGACAGTGTTCATGCACTTATTGAGTTTCAAAACAGAAGGGAGAAGAGGGAGAAATGTAGGCATTCTCTACAGTTTCTCAGATTTTGTGGAGCTATTTATACTCATAAATCCGTGTGTTCCTAATTAGACAAACAGCCTTTTTGAGATAAACAACCTAACTATCCTGGAAAAAAAACTTTTGACTGCAAAGTCTCCAGAAAAGAAAAGTTCTGAAATACTTCTTAACAGCGGTTTGGAGCAATTGGTGGAACAAACATTGGACAGAAAGTTCAGGCTTTTTTATGTAGAATTGACTTCACCCTGGCTGTAAATCACACGTGATAACTCAGTAGATGTGTCCGTTGTGAGTGTTATGGGTATTTGCCATCAAAATAAGTATATGAAACTGTCTTCTACAGCCTGCAGTCCCTGAATAAAATGGTTTTTACTATTTTATTACCCTGATGAAGCAGAGTTCTTTGATGAGACCTGAGTCTTATTGGTGGTTTTAGTGTTGTATTATATTTATTACAGTTTAAAAATTACTGTTACACTACACGTGTCTTGTCAGTGACTGTATTTTTGCAACTGCAATCTGCTGTGGATGTTTCCAAGGCTCAGTGATCCTCCCACCCACCTCACACCTGCAGGGTGGGGAATTACTGCATGGAACTATAGAAAATAGTTACACGGTCACAACTTAACATCACTATGAAATGCCTAAAAATTCTTACGACGTTTTCGATTTCAAATGCTCAAGGAAAAGAAACAAAAGGGATAAAGATACATTTATCTCTGTTGTAATTTTTTTATTGTCTCAGTTTAATGTGTTTAAAATAAAGAGAAAATGTTACCAGTCTACTAACAAAATTATCAGTGAGTATTGAAAATAAATACCCAACGGAAAACATTGCAATTAGTCTTTAGTAGAGTGTTTTCAGTCTTCTCATAGAATATAGTTCTTCCAAGCAGTCCAGACACTTCTCTACATGATTTCCCTCTGTGTGTACATACAAGTATACAGATAGAGATGTGCATGAGCATACATGTGTGCATAGTTCTGGTTTCTAAACTTATTTCTAAACTTTCTGCGCTAAAGAATAATACATGTGCAGTTTAACTGTGATGCATATTTATAACAAGCAATTATTTTGCAAAGGTTTGAAGTTAACCCTTATGTCGTTGGTATGATGACCACGGGTCTATGATCTGTTTTCAAAGCTGGGTGCATGGTAGAAATTACAGAGCAAAAGGAAGAGCCTTCCTGCAGAACAGAGCACCTCTGCTAAAAAAAAAAAAAAAATTGTCTGGTAGCAACTGCTCAGCCTCTTAATATTTCTTAACACTTTCCTGCTGTTGAGTCACACTGCATTGTAAAATCACCTTGCAAATCAGGAAATGGTGACTATTTAAACATTTTTATTTTAAAACAACCTCAGATGCTCATGAACTGTACGCCAAATGTCAATGATTTACTCATGGAGTTAGAACCTACTAAGCATTAGCTGGCATCCTACATCAGAGTGATGCTTGCAAAAGCTGAAGGCATGCTGTGACTGCTTGAGATCTTCAACACCTTGCAAAGCCATGTGGGTGTTTGGGGTGGTGTGATTAATCCTAGGAGCAGGAACAAAAAGGAAAAAAGAGAACTGATTTGGCCCATAATCGGAGAGTCAGTCAGGTGCACACAGCTGTGCACAATACAGATTGCAGGGTGTCACTGCTTCTATTGAATTCAATGGAAAACTGCTTACTGGCCTAACAAGGACAGATTTAATCCTAGACCCTGAAATATCTCCACAAACCAGTTAATTTTCAGTATAAAATGTCTAAATGTATGCTTTATCAAGCCACTTTTATGTTTCGCTGGCCCCTTTATCTTGTGTCAACCAAAAATTCATAATACCAATTTTGACTGAAGGCTGGCTTTAATTACAATTTCTTTTACAGGTCTCAACTGCTTTTTGTGTCCTGGGAAATGAGAGCAATTCTTTCTATCATATTCAGAAAGAAAATGAAAAGGTTGGTAAATGTATAAGTAATTTTAACTGATTCATTGATCTGAATACTTTTAAAGTAATACAGTAAGTATTTCTGTCACACTTTGAAGTTAAGCTTGGAGCTCAGTTACATCCCTTAGGGTTATTTTATAGCCATTAAGAATGTGTACCTTTTATCTGGTGCCTTCAATTAATTGAATTTCAAAAATATTCTCAAATGTTTTTAGAAAATCATTTAGTACCTGGAGGACATTCCTGTGTGATTTATTGTTACAGTAATTAAAAGCAGTGAGTATTACACTGGTCACTGTTGGAACTCCTGTCTGCCTTTGGCTATATTTTGGTTTAAGTTAAAGCATATAGTACACTTGAGAGACTTGTGAAGGGAGGTAAGAAAAAAATTAATTCTTTTCAGATTGCTTCAGAATTTTGGCACACTTAGAAATAGCCTCTTAAAGTGATCACAGTGATATTTACATGATAATTGTATGCAAGCACAATTAAACTTCTATATTAAACAATTAAATAGTGCTTTTCCTGCTATGGTGAATTATTCCTGACTACCCATATTAGTATTCTGTAGTTCTAATCAGTGCCATAAATAATTTTCAGTTTTACACATTCTGCTCTGAAGCAATTATTAAGAACTCTCAGGAAGAGTTAAAACAGCTAATGAAAATAATTAGCAGGAAAAAAATGATGGTTCATCCTGCATTGGAAGATAACCCTAACTGAAAACTACAAACGCTGCTTTAATTGCATCTTTGTTTTCTGAGGCACTCGCGGTTCTCTCCTGTGATCCCTTTTGTGCAAGAAGTGATGGCTCACGAGCAGCGTTTTGCAGAACTCCTCACTCCCAGGAAGATCGGTGGGATTACACCCCCGGCCCGCGGCTCTCCGCTTGTGTAACACGGAGGAAGGAGCTTCCTGCCGTATTGCTCCCCTGGAGCTCCACCTCAGCAGCGCTGCTCACCTGGCCAAATTCTGCAGCAAAGAGGCAGTGCAGGAAGGAGAACTTGGTGTTACTGACTCGCTTGGTGTCACTGACTCGCTTGGTGTCTTCTGCCTTTTCAGCGTCTTCCAAAAGGCTGGGTTCTGCTTCTAAGTCTATAAAATTATTCTCTTTTCCTACTAAAAAATAATCCTCTGCACCCATCCACATACTGAGCACCCTAAGACAGCCTTAGCTATTTCTCTAACCACATCAAAATTTTTTCTAACACAAAACATATATTTTTTCAAAATCATCGGCTCACAAATGAAATCATAGTAATACTTGCTTACAAAATTCTTTAAGAAATAATCACGAACCTACATCTTTATGGACTCCAAAAGATGCTCAGATGACCATACAGAATCTGAAAATAAATGTAGTTTATTAGCTTAAGCATGCATTCATGAATAAAAGTCTAGTTGTACAGATTCTGGCCAATACAGGCCAGTGCCAGATAAACATTTCACATTTTAACGTACACACTGAAGTCATTGTTCAAAGTAATAACCTATCCTTTTAATAAACCATCCCCGTTACACAGAAATGCCTAAAGGTTTTCTAGTGTGCATCAGTCTTTTGAACATCACATAATGAATTTAATGTGAGAAAAGGAAAAGAAATGTATCTGTATGGATCCCTGCAAATTAAGACAAACCTTGCTGCTCTGAGGCTACCATACAACTTAGCACCATATAACCAGATGAGGACAAAAATAGTTTCAGTGAAAATCTGATTTCTATCCATGTATTTACTACATTCTGAATTATACTGGCTTTCCTGTGAAATTATTCCAGTTAAGTAAATTATCTCAGAGGTTTCATGATTAAGCTAATGTGTTTCTGGGACCTTCATAGCGAACATGAGTTATGATACATGCATTAGTATATTATTCCTTGACTAGGTGTGATTTAGTAACCTCTACAGGAAAATAAGGGCCAAAAAAGTAAGAGATCAAGCTGCTGTTTTCTCCCATCTAGTATCTTAGAAAGTAGGTCTTCAAAATATAGCCATAGTGCTGAAGGAATTGACACTGAAAATTAAATTATATTCCTTTTCTGAATGGAAATATGTGGTGCTATCACCAGTGCTGTTTGTCTAATGACATGGAAAATTAAGGGCTTTAACCACTTGGTATCATTTAATAATGGCCTTTTCACAGGGCATTGCTCTAGCTACAGAAATGGGAAAGAAAGCCAAAGGATACCAGGACAGACAGGACCAAAAGCATTTCTACTGTGAAAAGACGATATTTTAATAGTTTAAACATTAAAAATGGTTGAAACCTTAGCATTATCGGTCATTTAAACAAAAAATAAAAGGAGAAAGACAATCTAACAACATTACAAATTACATAAAGCAAGATCCACAAATGCCCTTCCAGCCTTGGACTCTGGCCCATGGTTTTTGGGGGTGCTGCCCAAGAGCTTTTGCTCTTGTTGCAAGCATCTTCTCAGATTTATCAGTGACCAGTGTTCCCTCAGTGTCCATCATGTCACTGTGACTGACCTGCATGCATGTCTACTGGGATTCAAGCTCCTCTCAGTCCGGTTGCCCTCCTGCCTGGCTAGAGCAGCTCCTGACAGAAAGCCACCATGCTTTCTGCTACATAGGTCAGAGTGGCAATGGATGGCAATTTCCAAAGTGTGCAGGTCTACATGAGCAAATTGGAAAAGACAGACTCGAGTCTGCTCACTTCCTTTAAGCATCACTGAAATAATTAAAAATGTTGATCTCATGGACCTGAAATTGTTACATTACAAAAGACTCATATTAATGTACTGTTACTGGTTGTAGCTGTTAATATAAAAGATTACTCTTTGAACGATGCCTCCTGTCCTTGAACATCACATTTCAGGGCAGGGAGGCAGCTGAAATCAGCAACCCCCCAGCACCGAAACTCCCCCCTGTAACTGCCGTCGGAAAAAGCCTCTGTCCGAGCACCGGGCACCGGGACGGGGAAAAGTTTGGAGGAAGACACTGAGAGGTCCCGGACCCCGCAAAGCACATTAGGGTCGAAGGGCAGGTGTCACCTCCAGGCGGCCGATGGTGCCACCCCCCTCTGTAAAACACGGGCAGGCCGGGCAGGCAGGCGGCTGGACGGGGTCCCCGGGGGGCGGCGGGGCTCCCCCTGCACACGCGGGGCGCTGCCCCGTGGGAGCCGGCCGGGCTCAGAGGCAACCCAGGGCCGGGCAGCGCAGAGGGACAGGCTCCCCAGGGGAAGGGAGGAAAAGTCCAGCCCCGCAGTGCCGGGACGGGGACGGCACACACGGCTCCTGCACTCTCAGGGGGCATCGCAGAGCCCTCGTCCCGTCGGCGGGGAGGCAGCCCTGGGCGGGCACCAGGGCATCCACGTCCCTGTGAGTTTGCTATTCCGCCTTAAAATGCAAAGGCTCGTGGCATGATTGGCTTTCTGTTTACAAATACAGATGGGGAGAAGGCTCACGTTTTCTTTCTCCGTGTGGTTTCCCCACCTTGAAAGCTGCAAGGGCAATCCGAGGAGGGAGAAAGGGGAAAGAGAAGAGGATTTCCCAGTTTCAGCATTCATCAGATTTACCCTGTCATTGCACTACAAGGTGCGGCGTGTGTCGAACATTACGAGCACGGGGCCATGCAAATGACACAGGCATGAAAGAGCCCCGGCAAGAATAAATCTGTCGATGTACAGATGTTCCTTATTAACGTTACTGTTCAGCCTTGGTGGTTACTGTGGGAAGACACCGGATTAAAAATTCCCATTGCCACCCCACCTCTGCTGAACCTTTCTCCCCACACCTCTTTGTCTTCGCTTAATTAGGTAGGATATAATACTCTCTTTTTCTCCTCCTCTGTCTTATTGAGACGTCTGCCCAGGCTCACGCCTTTAAACAGGAATGATATTGATCCCTCCTCCCCCTTCTGTCAATCCCGATTTGTCCCTTTTCCTGCTGAATAAACAATTAAGAAAAGAAAGTACCGAGCGCGCGGTGGGACTTGTCATGCACAGGCTCCCGCGGGACCCCGGGCGCTGCGCGGCCGCGCACACCGGGCCGGAGCCCGAGGCGGCCCTGGGCGCCCGCCCGGGACTGAGAGGGTGGCGGGAGGCTGCACACCGGGAAAGGCATTTCGGACTGGGAGCTCGCTGCCGGTTAGCCCAGCCCCCGGCCCGTGTAACTTCTCCATAGGAGAGAGCGGCGGTGGCGGTGGCAGCCTGCGGCTGAGGCCGAGCGGGGCGGGCGGCCGGACGGAGGGACGGGCGCAGGAGGACGGAGAGGACAAGCGGGAACAGGCGCTCCTGCCCCGACCTGTTTGCGGCTGCCGCCGACACCTGCCCCCCTCCCCGCTCGGCTGTCCCCCCACCTCCGCCCGGAGGAAGCCCCCGGTGCCCGGGCAGCCCCCGTGGGGCTGCGCCCAGCGCGGGCAGCGACGGCGTAGCCAGCCTCGGGGGCGCTGCAGGGAGCGCGTCCCCGGTGCCGGGCGCTGCCGCGCCGCCCCCCCTTGCCCCCTCCCCGCGGCCGGGGGGCGCTGGCCCAGGCAGTCCCCGGCAGCTCCGCGGCGCCCGGCTCCGCCGCGCTGCCCCCGGGCTATGAATAAAGCCGAGGCGGCCGGGGGGACAGGTACAGGTGCCCGTCTCCTGCGCGCAGGGCTACGCCGACGTCCCAGCCCGCCTCCTCCAGCGGGAGGGAAACAAAGACGGCGAGAGAGGCAGGGAGAGTTGCCTGTAAGTTTAGCGCCTTTCAGTCGTGACTCGCGGAGATAAATGATAGTTTGGAGGTGCGCTCAGTTAATCACCGCCACGGCTGCCGTACAGCGTGTGCAACCCGCAGATCATTAGGTTAAATGGAGGACATTCGTGTCCTTCCAGAATCAATGCAATTATTGTTGGCAACAAGGACAACAATTGGAGTGGCAGCACTAATTTTACTAACCTGCTATTAATTATGGTGTCCCCCACGCCCCAGACGGCGTTTATAACCCGCAGAAGCAAGCGGCGCTGGCTGCTTCTGCTTTAAAACGGGAAAAGTTGGAAGTGGAATGCCTGGTCGTGTTGGAAAGTGTTAATCAGTAGGAAAGAGTGTGATCAGTGGAACTATTCACTTGAGCGTCACTCTGGTACTGGGGGTTAGTGAAGTGGCTGTGGCGCCTGGGGACCGAAGGCTCCGTGCCGTGCCGCGCCGCGCAGGTACCGCGCACTGAGAGATGTCTGCCTTAGCTCCTCGCAGCTCCCTGCCGCGCCAGCCAGCGCAGACCAGAGAGAAGCCCTGCCATGGCACAGCCATCGCTACCAGGTTTTAGCCGAAGCCTGGCGTGATCGCAGGTAAAAAATTTCTTCTTTTGGTGGTGATGCCTGTGAGTGAGTGTGTGTATGTGTGTGTGTGTGTGTGTCTATGGAAGGGGGGGTGGAGGGGAGCCGTGGGGCTTCCCCCCCCCCCCTCGCCCCCCTTCTCCTTCGGAGCCTGCTTTAGCAGCAAGGCAGCTGAAAACGAACTGCTGGAGGGAAGAGAAACTATCCGTGATGAATCATTTGGCTTTGTGCAATCTTTGCCTAGGACAGAGGGTAAATGTATTTTAACATATGTGTGTTATTTTTGGGGAAGGGGGTGTGGATATGATATTCAGCGAGCACTAAGGTAAGGTACCGAATCAAACTTTCTGAATTTTAAGGCAAACTTGATTAGACAGAATTTGACCTTGCAAGCAGGAAAGTTTTACCTTCACAGGGAAGTAAGTTGAAGCCAGAGAGCTCAAAGGTGGTGGTGTCTGAATGCCTGTGGGTCTGCAGCACTGGGGGTACAGGAGCTGAGAAAGGGAATCTTATACAATCTTTGCTTTGCTAGTGAAAGCGTAGTAGCGATGCTCTGCACCGAGCAGGTAAATGTGGGCATGTGGTAAGGTCCGTTTATAGCCACAGAGCAGCTGCCCAGGTTGCATCTTTTGCTTCTCTTGCTGGAAAGTTTTGTGCGTGTGAGTGTGTGTGTGTGTGTGTGTATGTAGGTGTTCATGTAAGAGAGAGAAAGAGAGAGAGAGAGAAAGTGCTGGCTCTAGTTCTTAAATGTGAAAAGTTAATAAATACAAAGAACAAAATGAGCATGTGAGGCCTTTCTGCTTTAATCTAGATTGTTTGCCAAGAGGATTGAAGACTTACAAAATGAAAGCATTCAAATGGATAGCTTTGAACAACTGATTTTACATGTAGCTGTAAACTGAGTAAATTAATTAGCAATGCCTTCTTATGCAACTGTTCTGTTGGTCATCATGGCTCTGCCAATCCGAAGCCATGTCATGGGTTTGTGCAGGTTGACAGCATCATCTCACTGTCCCTCGATTCAGAGTGCAGGAGGTTCAGTTACACCTCAAATTGGCTCAGGAAGAAAACCCAATCATATTTACTGTCAGTAGCAAGTTTATGAGAACTAACCTACTTGAAAATATTGTAGGCTGCCCTCGGTTCCAAATGGGCAACATGTAGAGCTTCACAGCGTTAGTCAGGCGGTGTCAATGTTGCTTTAAGTCTGTAACATGAAAACAAAGCAAACTCGACTGAAAGAGCTAGCTAAGGTCTGTTTAGCCCATAAGCAAATTCCGTTGCTGAAATATTTCCAGGAGTGGCAATAACCCTTCCAAAAGAGAAGGCGATGAAAAAGAAGATAGTAAGTGTAGCTGCATTAACTGCCTCTAGATCATGTCCCTGAAGACGTCCATCAAAGCCTCAGTCCCGAAGAGGTTCTGTTTTACCTGCTGTGGCCTGTTCCAGCATCACACGCTTTCATTCTCAATCCATGTTTTTACAATAAAACTTGTATGAGCACTGGCTCCAGGTTCTCAGAGGAATAGCTCATAACCCTGGGACAGACACCTGGCTGGGCTTTGCATGGGGAATACCTGCTCGCCTGAGTGTGCAGGCTGGTTCTGACCAGAAGGGAACTCTCCAGCATTTCCTATTGATTGCGATGGGTTTCCTTGCTCAGACTTCGGAGAAAGCTGTGTGTGTTTCTTTCTCAAAAGCTGTTAACTGCATTGTAAAGGAAAGGGGCTTTGACGAGGATCAATTTTTATTGCACAGCAGAGACTTGCATTTTCCAAATGCTTAAGGATATAGCCCACAGCATTAAGCGTCTTTGCTTGGATTTGAACAGTGTTACGTTGTTTATGTGCAAGAACCACAGAGGTTATTTTAAATCATTGTGGGGCTTAATGCATGTTTGTGCTCTGGCACCAAAAATTCAAGATGAAATATAATTGTGTTGGGTTTCTTATCAACAAAGGGCCATTATTTGTAGACTGTAAGTGAAACAAGACATCAACAGTGGGGGAGGACATAATGTCAGCTTTCAGCGTTTAAGTGTTTAAAGTTATTAAGTTTTTTTGTCGATTTTTCTTTTTGTTTGTCTGTTTGTTTTGGTGGGGGTTTTTAATGACTGCTTTCTAGGGAATATGGATTGGAACTGACACAAAGCTGACCAGGGGTAAAGTAATAGAGCAGGCAGGCTGCAAAGAAAAATGACAAATAATTATCATGATTAATACAGGAAAGTTCAGTGCGAAAATGGGCACCAGAGTATTTGAATGGCGCAGTGAAAGACAACTGTAATATATAAATAGACAAGGACTATAAATTTTGAATTTATCCTTGTATTTTAAAGTTTAATCAACTCATCTAAATATCAAAACCTGTGGTGTACTGTGGGCCACTGCGGAGTTGACATCTGCAGTGGAAGAAAAAAAAAAAAATCAACTTCAGGACATTTCCCAAACTGTAGCCTGGAAAACTGGGAGGACTTCTTCAGGCAGTTGTCCAGCTCTCCCAGCTAATTATAGTGCTTTACACCGAGCCTCTCTTGAGATAAGTGCAACTATTTTCTTCCCCAGCACCGGTGAGTTTTATTCCGGAGCTTAAACAAACATCCCCCAGTGCAATGGGCACAGGAGGCAGAGGGAGCAGCACGGAACACTGCGTGCAGACCATTGTGTACACACTGGGTGTCTTTTCTTCCCAAACAATGCAGTAGTCCGTCAGCACTCCGCACACAAGGAAGCTGTTGGTAAAGAGTCTCTAAAAGTATCATTATACCTTGGCAGAACCGAGGTATAATGCAGGAGGAGGAATAGAGAAGCGCTCCTATAAAATAAACCCAATGGCAAAGTTATTAATATTCTCAGAAATAAAAAGGAATTAGCATTTCAGGTGAGGACAGAAAAAGCACTTTCTGCCCATCCAAAAATCAATACAGATTTCCAAACCGATTATTTATGTCATTTGATTCCCTTTCTTTATACGTTTCTCCCGGCTACAGATACTGAGCTGTCAGGATAATTTGCATCTACTGTATCTGATATCTTTTATTTGCAAACACTCTAAAGCGCCATAAAACGCCTCTCGTTGTAGTCTAACTCGATTTGAGAACTAGTATTTTCATCTGTAAATTAAAGCAATTACGCAGCAGATATTATATTATGTGTACTGTGGTCTCCAGATAGTCATCAATCACCCTCAATCGAGCTGTCAGTGTGGGCAGATTCGTTTCTGGGAGGCAGTCTTCCAGCTGGGGAGAAGAAGAGAATATCATCATTAATTAGAGTGTGACCCTGGGGCTATTCACATGTCTGAACCCAGGAATCTCTCTGAGCAAGTCTGCACACCATGGAGCAGCATTTGACTGCACCAGCAGCCCAGCTTCAGCCTCGGAGCTGACTCCTCCGCTTCCTCCGTCCTCCCGGGGGCTGCCTGCTTGCCCTGCCCCGGTGGTACCGGCCGCCGAGGGAGAGGTGCTGGGGCTGCCAGCATCTTCCCCACCACGGCCCGTTCCCTCCGAGCTTACAGCACAGGGGGGTTGCTGCCTGCTTGTGTGTGGGGGGGTCCCAGACCCCCAGAGGGAAGGGAGGCTGATGGCAGCGGTGGGATGGGTCGGGTAGAAGGGGGTGTTGGAAGTTTGAGGTGGGATCAAAGTCGTTTTAATGCGAAAAGTCACATCTTTTCCATCATTCCCCGGGAGACGCTTGTGGGGTTTTCTACCTGTAATCACACGCCTGGAATAAAAGCCGGAAAGAAAAGCAGGGTTGCTTATCATGTGCTTTATTGTCAGCGTTAGCGCTAATTTTAACTGTTGATTAAATCTTAAATGAAGACTCAGTCGTGTGTCCCTTCATATGTCTTGTTTGTAATTGAGACTAATTATTACTGTGGGGTGGGAAGAAGCAGCTGCTCATTAATTAATTTCTAATTAAAAGTGCTTACTAGCCTTTCAGTGACTAAGGAGGGTGGGGAAAATAGCTGATACAACATTGATCCTTCAGATTAAAAACATTCATTTCCTTCCCTTGCCCGCAGAAATATATGTGTTGCAAGCAGGCGTTGCCGCTACAGAAGAGCTTCCCAAACTTTTCGCCCCTGTTAGGCAGGCTGAAGGCGATGCTGGAGAGTCTGTTTTCCATGCCAGGGGAAAGATTCCCGAAAATGAGTGTTAAACTTACAGGCAGGTTAATTTGAGTAGGTTTTGCGTGACGTCAGAGGCTCGGCTCTTTTAAAAACAACTTGCTTGAGAGCTGATGCATTTGTATCACTTTTCTTCTTCCCACCTTTTATTTTCCGTGGGTACAAAGTATTTGTTTTTGCAGTCACGTCTGCCAGCCTTGGAGCTTACATGTAACAATTATTTCTGTGTCGTAGCTGTAGCGGGGAAGGTGCTAAAATCGCCGTACATTAAAAAGAAAAAAAAAAAAAGTTTAAGTTTTCATGTAAATAAATTAAATGTGGTTTTCTGCTTCGTCCTGTAAGCATCTAGGGACCTGTGGTTACCAATCAATTGGTACAACAGAGCAGAGCCAGGCTGCAATAGCGTGCAGATCAGACGCCTCGCCTTGTTTCTAGATAACTGGGAGCCTCTGTACCATGTCCTATCCTCAGTTTGGCTACCCTTACTCCTCTGCACCCCAGGTAAGACTTTTTGCCTACCGACGTTACTTGATTGAATTTCAGTCCTTATCGATGCCTTCCGTCCGGGATGAGGGCGGCAGCGATCCTCTCCCGCATGCGGTAGCGGCAAAGCAGATGCTCGCTGAGCAGCTTTCCAAGATGCCCAAGTTCTGTGTCGGGCACTAGTTTTAAGATGGGAAGAAACACGCGGGATCTAGGGTATTTGGGGGTGACAGAGACGCGTGGGAGATGATTATAGAGATGAGAGAAGTGAAAAGGGGAGCTCCAGATCCCCAACCCCCACCTGCACCACCCCACCCCCCCTTTTTTTCCCCTCTTTCACGATTAAATTCACAGTTTATCAATTAGACATGGACGTACGGAGGTCCGGCCCGTAGAAACAGAATGGGATATTCTAAACCAGCAGGTTAATAACAGATGCGTGCGTGGCTGCTACAAATCTGCAGTCAAAATAAATATGCATGAATGACTTCAAAAAAAAAGGTTTAAAAACGCAGATGGGAATCATTGTGCTGCAAGAGGAGAAAACGGTGTAAACCCCAGTCTTGTGAAAACACCCCAGGAAAAGTTAGCTTTTAAATGCAGAGGGCCTGAGGAATGTATTATAGAGGATTAAACATCCACAGTCACGGGGCGTTTGGTGGTGGTTGTCGTTGTGGAGTCCTTTTTAAAAACTGATAAAATACTTGCACCTCTGCGCTTCTCCAGAGCACTTCTATCACGATTGAAGAAAAATACGGCACGGGAGGGAGGAGGGCGGGCGACACCCCAAAGCTACAACCTGATTTGAAAAAAAAAACCCAAACAAACCAAACCCAAACAAAATCCCACCAAACCCACACAATCTAAAAAAAACCCCGAACCTAAACTTGGTTACGCTTTGAGAAGTTCCCCCCACCCCGCCCTCAGCGCCGCTCTCTTTCCCTCCAGTTCCTGATGAGCACCAACTCCCTGACGACCTGCTGCGAGTCCAGCAGCCGGACGCTGGCTGAGACGGGGGCGGCCGCCTCCGCCCAGACCCCCGTGTACTGCCCGGTGTACGAGAGCCGCCTGCTCGCTACCGCCCGACACGAGCTCAACTCCGCCGCCGCCCTGGGGGTCTACGGCGGACCCTACGCCGGGCCCCAGGGCTATGGAAACTACGTGACCTACGGTACCGAGGCTCCCCCCTTCTACTCCTTGGTAAGCCGCCCCGGGGGATGCTCCCTCCCTCCCCCGCTCCCTCCCGCCCGCCCGTCGGCCCCGCGCTCCCCGCGTGTCCCCGGGGGCGGAGGCCGCTCGGCAGGACCCCCTCCCCGGCCGGGGGCAGCCCCGGGCGCTTCTCCTCCGCCCCGCCGTGCCGCACGGCGCTCCCCTCGTCCAGCCCCGCGGTCAGCAGCTGTTCCAGCCAGGAGCTCGCTCCTCACGGTAACGCAATTAAAAGTCGCGCCTGACGAGCTGGCAGCCGACTGCGGAGGGCCCGTCCGGGCGGGCAGTTTAGGGCGACCCAGACCCAGGCTTGCCAAAAAATGATGCGCTCTTCCCATACAGCCTTTTTTCTTTTTCTTTTCTTGTTTTTTTTTTTTCTTTCTTTTTTTTTTTCCCTGCACCGTAACAGCGAGAGTTAATGTCCCTATTGATGTCGCTGGGCTCCGCGGCCGAGGGGCCCCCGGGAAGGTCCGTCGCGCCGCTCCGGGACGCGGGGCGGGGGAGCCGGGCGGCGGTGCCGGGCGGGGGCCGGGCTCTCCCGGCGGCGGGGGCTGAGGGCGGCGGGCGGTGTCTCTTGCAGAACAGTTTGGATGCGAAGGACGGGAGCGGCTCTGCGCATGCGGGCATCGCCCCGGCGGCTGCCTACTACCCCTACGATCACACCCTCAGCCAGTACCAGTACGACAGGTAAGCGCCATCCCCTTCCCGGCCCCGCTCGCTG